>JALLPC010000661.1:0-11963 GCA_036940045.1 Stephanocyclus meneghinianus | reverse complement strand
TAGAATGATGTGCAATTTCAAAGCAAGTCATAACTTCAAACTGTGGAAGTTTGAAAATAAAATTTGTACTTTTGACCCTTACAAAATGAAAGTGTTGCTGGCAGGTTTCATTGGTGCAACCAACAATGTTTCATGCACTATAGAAACCCTTCTCTTGAGGTGTGTTAAAATCACTGTCAATCCCTGCATTTTGATTTGATGATTTCCTGAATTGTTGCTCTAGTTGACACACACAACACATTACTTTTACCTTAGATGGAACACACTCGGACAGGTGTCCAGATGTGATTAATGATGTTTTGTGTGACAAATGGTTCTCTGCAAAAAATTAACTGCAGACTCATCTCTGAACCAAAGAATCTCCTCAGGCAAGCCCCATCAAAACTTTGCATTATCTATTTTGAAACCATCATTCTTAGTTTCTGTGGACATATTCCATGCCTGATGGCCATTGACAATCATGAAATCGAAATACCCACCAATCCCATTCTATACCATTTCTTAAATATTGCACATGGAGTAAACGAACCACCAATTTTCCTATCTTTGTGCATGTTATCCACACCACCAATTAAGTTATCTGATTAGTATATTTTCAATGCCTCTGGAATCTGAAAATCTACCTTGTTATCTCCAACTGTACATTTGATGGTCACCATTCCAAAATCACCAAGTGTCAAGATAACAAAAAACTTTATCGTCATTCCACTGACCAAACAGAACTTAATTAATGGGATCAAATTTTACAAGGGAGGTACCTCTTTGAGATGACTTGGGTAGAATAAGAATTTGTGCATTCCATCCTGTTCTATTGGTCCTAACAGTTCCACAGGCTAGAATCTTATATTTCTCATGCAACAGGACAAACAGAGAAAGGGCAGAATAATGATTATCCATATACATCTCTCTCATGCCATTTGGTTCATTAGCAATCCCACTCATAATGATTGCACTAACAACAGCTTTCTGGATTCTTGATAAGTGCCCCACTTCTTCAGCAATGAATGCATTTGTCGCACTTTCCCCTTGATAAACATCCAGGTGAAAGATAAAATCTTACCAACGGTGGCATTCACAAGCACAAAGAAATCATGCGATACTTATCCGGTTTACTGGAATTGTATCGAGGGGTAGCATATTTGCAAGCAATGCCTCTCTCATCAAAGAAAACTTGACAGTCTAGTATAAAAGATTTTGTTGCATGTTCATTGAGATATTGTATTGTTGCTCGCAATTGGTGACATTCATCTCCCACATTTGATTCTCCATCCTCAGGATGCAGTGCAGCTCAAATCTGTATGAAGCGTTTATATGTTAGATTCATCTGTCCAGTTGGTATTGACAGTTTTCAGATCAATTGCATTATTACATGTGATGTACACCTTGGTTATTAGATTGAAGTATGCCTTGATCCCTCCAAGCTGGATATTGACCAGCTTCATCTTGAGAATCATCCCTAGAGCATGAAACATCTCCTCAACTGTAATATTTTTCCGGTCGCATCCATAAAATTTGTTTCCAACCAAACATGCCCAAACATATGCATTTGTATTCATAGTAATCCTTTTGATCAGATCATAACTGAATCCTCCTGCAGTCCCACAGGCACCCAGCAAATTATTAAATTTGTTATTAACGTACCTCCTGAGACAAGGACCTTCTCCATTATAGTGAGGCTTAAGTGTGTCAGGAATATTTGGAACAAGATCAGAATAAGTCCAATTCAGAAATTTGGGACACTCTCGGTCATCTTCCATTATTGAAGGATTATAAGAATTGTCAGGGATGTAACCATACAGGACATCTTGGACAATCCATTCCTGGAATTCCATCTCCACCGGATCCTCTTCATCAAGCAATATTCCAGAGCCCTGTTCACAAACTGAGTCTTCATTGTCTGAAGGCATAAGTTGATTGTTGCAATTTCCAATGTCCATTTGTGCATCAATTCGTGACATGCACATATTTACAATGCCTGTCTATGACAATTGTCAAGAAGACTATTGGAAGATGATCTTGATTTAGCAACTGTATCTTTTCTCTGGTATGAAGTATTCTTGACATGAAGGACAGGACCAATGCTAACTATATGCTTTGGACCATTAGAATACTTCTGGTCAAAAGCAATTCGTGCCATCTTGAGTATACTCATTCACATAAGATCAGTCTTAACAATGGAATTGAGTAGACAGGTCTTCTCGAGGGGTATTGAAAGGATGGATGTATCCCAAAATAACTCATACTCTTGCCTGCCTCACCATGGAACAGAAATAATTAGACCATTCATATACAAATTAGATGGAATGTCTGCATGAGTAGACCGGGATGCAAGGAAGAACTCTTTTGATGCTCTTATACCCTCGCTTTTATACTTCATTTTTTGAACATGTCTTTTAGCAATTTCTATGCCATCATCTCTAGGTGCTGATGATGCTGCAACTGAGATTGATGCATTTAAAAGAGAAGACAATCCACCCGTGCTGACAGCAGACACATCATCATCTTGTCTTAGGACCTCAGGTTCTGGGAGGAGTCCTGTTGTTGGAAGGTATGGGACAGAAGTATTGGGGCCAAAGTACTCTTGGGTGAGTGGAAAATTTGTTTGACTATCATTGTTAGGCTCTTCAAGGGAGGAGACATTGTGACCAGGGTTGTTGTCTTGGACTTTGAATGGCAGCGTGGCGGCAAAGAAATGTAGATGTGAAGGCAAAGGCTAAGGCTGCTGGTGATTCCTATGGGACCTTACTAACTGTTGTCATGTAGTAATAATTAATCGCAAAGTTAGGTGCTACAAAACAAGGTTGATTTACTAGCTATAACATTATGCTGTTTTACAATTCTTCTAGCAAAATAGGCGCGACATCAGTTCAACAGCTACACTGATGTGGGGGTATACCAGGGCCAATTTTTTGCAAGGAATCGTTCTAGAACATCAGATCGAGGATAGAACAGTTCTACTGGGTGAACACATGCGTTTTTATTAACAAAAAGACAATTGTCTGATAGTTTATTAACAACCGGACAATTGTCCGCTTGATACTGGTGAGGGTTAATCTCTGGACTGAAATATTCGGACAACGAGTATACCCCTTGTTAACCACAGCATATCTTCAAATAAGAAACTTTCACTTGCCCAGAAAAAAGCAAAACCAATACTTTGTAGGATGATCTATTCAATATAGAAACCAGTTGCTGCCATAGTTATAGCAATCTTGAGCTTTTCTTCCAATTCTTGTTTGTCTTCATAGAATGGAAGGTCAATACGGTTGAAACATGTGCTAAAATAATGATTTGTTGGTGAGTGGTGCATGAAGGAAATATTTTTGCTCCACTAGGCCAAGACTTACTGTGATCGTGGGTACACACAGGTTTCAAGAGGAACTCCGTGAATAGTGAATTTTCGTATACTGGCATCACTTCCTTGAAGGGTGCCAAACCCTCTGGCTGGTACTCCCGACGTAGCTGTGGAAACATTGAACAAAGAGCTGATCAGCAAACAAGACACACAACTCATACCTCTAAACAAAAATTGACTCACCAGTAACAAACTGGAGTAACCTTGCCTTCATCTCGTGATCAAACTCACTCACAACCTCCCAAAACCATTTACAAGCTTGGTGATTTGGGCCATCTACTTCAAACTCTCCACTGTATTCTGTATTATCCATCCAATCTTGCATATCGATCTCAGGCAAACCGCACATTAATAACTCCAACTCTTGAAAATCAAAAATTGTCAACAATGGCTCAGGCATCACATCAAAGAAACCCAACAGCAACTCATTGATTTGCTTTTCACATCTACCCAACATACGATACTTCAAATAAGCCTCGATATATTCTGGCAAATTTTCTTCTGTCACATCCACATTCGCCCCATTGGGGATTAGTTCAACTGTGTTTTTTACCCCCAAAATCTCCTCTGTCACTGTAAAGTCGACTCCTACATATTGTACGTCCGCACCCATGTCTTTCATGCCTTTTAGAGAATTATAATACCCTTCATCCACGTCTTTCAAATCATTAAACATAATTGGCCAACCCAGAATGTGTTTGTATAGATGCTTGACCATGTGGCCTTTGACTAGTTGCCGATCAAACGTAGCTTTTCCCAGAATACGTCCAATAAAACGAAAGTAATACAAATGATCTTCTGAACAAAATATTTCGCTTGCCGGATTAATTTGCAAACACATTTGGTTTGTTGCACAGGGCTGCCACAACCCTCTTAAGGGATCGAAACACTCTTCCGTCACCAATTCGAACCATTCCTTCGCCAACCCTCCTGCATCGATACCTGCCTCTCCGATGAAATTAAAGCACCAAACCTTACGTAAATCCTTGGGACTCATTGACAGAACTGGAGCCATACTATCGATCAACAGACTTTCACGCCTGACATTGAACATGATACGTCCATCGCTCCACTTCGCACTCAGTTGAGCGCAAATATCCTGGAACCATTGAACCTTGTCCTTATAACTCTTCATTTGTGCCGATACAATATCACTGTAGCTTACTAACTCTTCCCCGCTCATACCCTTGATATTGGAATCAACCACACCCTTGTCAGGAGTCACCAATGATACTCTCCCGGAACGCATGCGATCGTTATCATCGAGGAATTCAATTTTCCGAACGTAGGCACTCCGATCAGTATCGAACCGCGTGCGTGTATCAACCCCGCCCTGATGATCAAACCTTGTCCATTGGAACTTCATGTCGGTAGCGCGGATGGTGCGCGACCACCCGTCCTTGTCGTAGGATAGTTTTATTTCGGCCAGTTTTGACTTCGGTCCGTCGGTTCGGGTGACCAGGGCTTTGGGGAGTTCGAAGCGGATCTTTTGACCGGGCGTGGCATTGGAGGGACAGGTTACCAAGACACGCACTCCGCCGGCGAGGAGTGCGAAAGGTTGTCCGGGTTGAACGCCTCTTGGAACGACCACTTCAAACATTTGAGCACCCACCTTCTTGTGCATGTCGCTATCAGGAACGGCATCTTGCATTTTGGTGCCGCCCTTTTCTTTTGCCTTGTCATTTATGTCAGCGGGCACGCAGATTTGAAGCGATTGGCCCGGCTTGCAATCTTCGGGAGCTCGAACGCGAACCACTTTCGAGCCGGCTTTAACCTGAAACTCATCGCCAGGCTTGACGTTAGGAGGAATGTGAACGCTGTAAGTCACCATGTCGCCGAGGTCAGATGCGCCGGCGCTTCCCGAAGAAGCTCCACGGGAAGTGGACGACTTTAAGCCCACGGTCCAGGGCTTGTAGGATCGGGAGCTGCCGGAAAGGCGGCGATCGAGGCTGTCGGAGCCACTTGAATCTTGCCTTTCGAGGTGTTTGTCTTTGTCCTGATCTTTCGGCTGTTTCTTGCGGCCGAACATGGTTGCAAAGCTTTCCAGTGAGATGGTGTTTGTGATGTATTGATGAAACGATCACCTGCCAAGCGCGAATGCTAGCCTACACAAAAAGTGAAGAACATAATGAGACACAAATAAGTGGTATTGAATGTTATCCAAACGACGACCAACCAAACCCACACAAAAATACACTTTGTGCGAACTGAAACTGGTACGAAATAATATATATTATTGTACAACCTCGTTCACAACCAAGAACGACACAGTCGTAGTTGCCCATATCGAGCGAGTAGAAGGATTACTTAACGTTTTAGTGACGAAAGAAAGACAGGTCCTTTCGTATCGTGCAATATCACACATTCTTCAGACGAGAGAATACGACTGATGTACAACAACCTGCTACCATTCCAGACCAACTTTTGCACGGTCCACAGCATAGTACAATACGCAAACCCGAACGTACGTGAATTTTATTTCTCAGCGATGGTCGTCATTGTTTGCCTTGAGGTATTTTACTCCTTCGAATAAATCATTAATGCGAACCAACTCGATTGTACATGCCATGTATGTGTTTTAGTTAGACCCCATATTGATACTGGCCCAGTATTGATACTGGACCGTCCACTATTGTATCAATACTGGGTAGCGTGCCCCTCTAGTTTCAACATGGAAGCGCTGGTACAATATTAATACTGGCTCGTCCAGTTAAATACTGTGCCCCATTATAGAAACTCTAATGACGTCGCCAAAACAGCCTACCGATTCGCCGATGCCAGAATCTAACGTATTCTGGGATCGCGGTACCCAGTATTGATACTGGAAGGTCCAGTAACAATACTGGGCCAGTATCAATATTTATGTTTGATCCCGCTGTGAGCTCGGATTTCGGTGCCCCTATCCCAAAACAGCTCTTGACCGAAAAATGAGTCCCATATGTAGGTTTCCCCATCTGACCTTCATCTGACCCAGCACCTGCACATAATTTTTAACCACCAAAACATCCATTGGACAGAAAACAAGACCATCATCCAGGCAAAAGGACATACTAGACCATCCAACCAAAAGGACATACTAGACCATCCCACAAAATGACATCGTAGTCTTGTCTTCAGCTTGTTTCTGTATATTAACTCCATCATCACATCAGTAAAAGTGTAACATCTTATTCAGTATACCATAGCCTTAGAATCCCTGGCCTTATTGTCTGTTACCAATGATATTAACCCAAATCCATCTGTCCTGAAATGTTACAATGGCATACACGTTGTCCAATAATAGTTATGAGGGTCAAAAGATGAGATTTGAGGTATAAATTTGAGAAAACAGAGCTACAACTACAAAGGTCATGCAGCAATCATGTAGCTATTCCTGAATTCAAAAAAAGAGAAATAGGATAATAGTTCTACCATGTAAGTCAGAGAACGGCACCCTTGAGGAAAATCTCCCATCAGACTCCATGAGGTAGAATGTCTACATTGCATAAAAGTGAAACACACTTCCAATTGGTCCCATTCACTCAAATGGTGCCAAGAGAACTTGCATACATAAATAAATTTCCATAACATGAGCTGTACTAAAATACTGGGGAATAACCATTGAAAAACATTTTTGGATGTTCAAAAGTATATTGCTTTCTTAATTTTAATTTTTTGTAATTACGGCACTAATAAAATGATAATCGATCAATTTATTTACTGTCTTGATTCGTTTTTTCCTTTTGGTGTTTGCATTTTGGGATCATTTTTCCAATTTGATAGAGAATTGATTCCACATAGAAATAAAATTTCCATCAGCACATGTTCATTTTTTGAATTAATATATTATATTCATGAAATATATGATTTATTTTTTTTGAATTAGTATATAAAATATAGTAATGTGCATATTAAAAAGCATGTGCGCATGGTACGAATATAAAAATTTTGTCCCTTCTTGTTTTTCTCTCATTTTGACTCTGTGCTCTCTGAGCACCTAGTAATTTGTGAAAGGAGGTACTTTTTCTACGTAAGACTGTTTCTTGTGTTTGCTGCCAAGACTACTAGCCCCCTCATGATGTAAAAATGTCCTGCATGATGATCAGTCCACTAAAACCATTATAAACCATTTTTTACTCATCAACCATGATGTGGACTGGTTTTATTTTTGTTTTAATTTTGGAGGATTTCTGTGTGTTTTTTGTCTCTTTTTAGTGGCCTTGTATTTCACTTCCCCTCCCTCTGGCATTGGTAGGTAAGTCCGCATTTTTAGAATTGTTGTTTTCCCCTGTTGTGTGCTAATTTTTTGTTGCATCATTCCATGCCATCATGGATATCTCTGCACAGAGAACTATTTTCCATGCCATTGTGGATATCTCTTGAGGTAGCCTGTTTTTGCACCTGCCACCTTGATCTGCCCAACACAACAAAGGACAACAAGTATCCTCAGCAAGAGAAGGGTACCATTGAATGAAATATTGCATTTGGAAATGCTTTTCTATTAGGAATCAAGTTTCCATTTTAAATCTTGTTTTCATTTAGAATTGTCATCTTGTTGGATGCTGTTCCATGAAATCATGTTTCCAAATGAAATGTTGATTTATATGAATTTGCCATTTTCATTTTTGAGCCATCACCTGTGCCACCAAATCCATGCTAATAACATCAGCACATGGCTGCCCCCAAAAAGAAAGTAAGAAACCATGCTCTTCTTCAAGCTGTTTTTGTTACATATGAAAACAAGTTGTGTTTCATATGAAAATGTTTTCACTTGGAATCCCATGCATTGTCTTGATTGTTTGTCATGAAAAAGTTTACATTTGCAATCTATTTCCAGTTTTGAATTGCTCTTGTGTTCTTTATCAAACTAATCCATTGTGAAACTAACTGTTGTCATTTAAAATAAGAGTTTCTATATGAAATTGGATTCTATATGGAATTTTTCTTCTAATGTGAGAATCAATGAAAATTTGTGGTAGGGGAACAATTTTCATTTTCATGCATAAATTTATTTCATATAAATCTCTGAAACTTACTACACTTGAAACGACCATAAACAGGTTATGTATGTATGGTATCTATATGGAACTAAGAAAACATGTACGGAATGAAATTTGTCTGTGTTGTCATAAAAACCTATTTTCATATAGAGCTAATTATTTCATGAATCTTTTTCCATGGTTTCTACATGTAATTGAATATTGTACAATGACTCAGAATGGATGCATATGGCTGAGGACTGGAGGGTTGCAAGTCTCCATCAGCTGGTTTTTTCAAGTGTGTGTTTTCTTAATTATTTTTAACCTGGTCAGGTTCTGGCAAATCTAGCCCATTCAGCTATTTATGCTTTGAAAATGCAATTTTAATGATCAGTGGAAGTAGTTTGGCATGATCTTAACTTTAATGGAATAAATGCCAGGAACAATTTGGGTCCAGGGGACCGATTGGTACCACGTTATTCTCAAATCTACATTTGTTGTCCTCAAATGGAAGATAATTTGTTCTTGCAGAAGTGTCATTGGCACTTTGTCTTGCTATCACAAATTTGTTGATTTTGTCAATGAAACATGCTTAGGGCATTGTTTCCCATGATGGACAAGGCTACATCCAAAAATAATGTACCTCCGTCTCCACTGAAACTTCTGATTTTAAGGAGTTTACATTATCTTTGAAGAGGAATCGTATTTGATGACTGTGAAATTTACTGCTGTATCAGAGGATGCACACAGGGTTTTCTTTGATTGCTTAATCAAAGTTTGCAGAACTGTTCTCTCTGACAAATACCACACAATACCAACTAATACAGAGGAAGCAAAATGTCATATGTGGGAGTTTGAGATGACAGGACTTCCAGGATGTACTGGTTCATTTGATGCAACTCATGTTGTACATGAGAAATGCTCTTACTGGCTTAATAGGATGCATAATGGTTGCAAGTCAAAACACACAACTATAACATTCAACCTAGGTGCAAACCACCATTGTCAAATCTATGCTCGATCACTGGTCATCCTGGATCTTGGAATGAGACCTTGGTATTATTTGACAAGTTTCTACAAGACATCAAGACAATGAATTTGAGATGTCAGAGTAACAGAATGAAAAAGTAGTTAGTGTCAAATATAGGGGCATCTAGGTAGTAGTTGATAATGGATATCTGTCATGAGCTATCACAATTTCTTCCTTCACTCATAAGAGTGAATAGAGTCTATAAGGAAAGATGTAGAATGTACTTTTGCTATCATAAAGGGAGGTGGAGGTTTCTTAAAATTGTTATTCACTTACACTGCATGGGCACTGATAATAGCATTTGGCTGACATGTTGTGCTTTACACAATATTTTACTGGAGGTTGATGGGATGAATGTTCTACAGAATGATGTTTTTTCCTACCAGTGAGTGGGAAGATGATCTGATTCCCTGAGTAAGGCATAGTAACTCAGTATATCTGGAGCAATGTTGAAGCTGGGATTGACTTTGTGCAATGATGGCAACTTCTATTTGGTATTCTGACCCAAGTGACAAGCCTCTTTTTACATCACCTACACTAATATTAAAATCTCTAGAGGATATCTTTTCCTTTTCTAGTTCTGCTTGTCCAGCTTTCCTTTATTCCTCTTTGCATCAGAGTCAACATCATATAGAACTTTTATTTGAAATAGTGGAGTGGGATGGGTGATTCCAAGTGGGCCCTACAACTTAAAAGCCATGTATCCTTTTGGAGTATCTCCTGATAGAGGCACATCTTCTTAAGCTACCTATCTGTCATGTGTTCTTGTACCAAGAAGTGCCTCTTCTTCGTTTGGTAAATCTCTGAGGGAAGAGACGACACATCCATTCCTGTTGATTTCACATCATAAATGATCCCATGGTCATCATCTTCAGGTTCCTGCTCATTTTTGACATTGTCCATTTGTATATAATTGTTCATTCTGCAATAAAATAGCTCCAATTGTGCATTTGGAACAAAATAAATGTAGTAACACTCTCAATATTTTCTTTGAAGGAAAAATGTACCATTGTCTGGATTTTTTAACAATTTGGAGTTCAAAGCACAAGGGAGAAACCATAGAACTTTCTTGAATGCTAAGATGGCACCAATAGCCATTGCATGGAGAGATCTCCCAGATACTAGGACACCACTTCCTCTGTGGGGGGTGGCAAGTTGTCGTCAAGTTTATGAACATTTGCAATGCAGTTAGTATAGATATCATGTGTGGTATCTGCTCAACCAACATCATCTTCAGATTCCCAAAAAGCAGAATAGCATTTTTCAGATCAGCACTAGTTGTATGCAGCAATGAGCTCAGTTGATCCTCTTTTGCTTTGTGATGGAGATGATTTTGCTTGATAGAAGACAGGATCAGTTCTTGTGGAAGCACCAGCACTCGGGTGGGGAGACCCATAGGATCTTAAAACATTTCATCATGCTGTTGCTTTGTGGTCATTGATTGTACTCCTGACTTGATCTCAGAATAAATCTAGTCAGCAATGCTCCTCAGTTCCATTACTTTTCCAGGTGGGAGACATTTGACAGCAGTTGCACTAGAAGTCTTCCTTGCAGATTGAGGAACTGGAGATTTTGATCTTCACCTTATTTGGGATGGACTATGGGTTGGATTTGTTACTGTTGGTGGCTCAGAATGCATGACTGTAGGAGGGGCCAGATCATCAGCAGAAGTGCCTGCAGGAGGTGGCAATTGAAGCAGAGAGGTAACCATAATGAAAATATGGTTGCAGTTTGATTATCACAATGACATGCATTGTAGTTCAGAGATACATTGTGCTGTGGAGATGGCAAGCTTTTCTGTGAGATGTTGCATTCTGCAGAAGTATTGAAGGTGATAGCTTCTATCTGTGATGGTTTGTGTGCAGAATATTATTGGACCGTGTAAATTATGGCATCTAAAAGTCATAAAAAACTATGAATTCATGTGCACAAAAATTCGATGTTAGTTTGTGTTCAAGCCTTTAGGAAAGAGCAGAAAGAAACAAGAATGCAAATGAAAGTAAGTTTCTACTGTAATGTAATCATGTCTGTTTGCATCTGTGTCGTTTGCTAAGGACCAGCTTCACTAGTTGTACTTGACAGTTTTCTAATTTGCATGTGGTGCAAGTGAAAATCAAATTTTTATGTAAATATGGCAGGAAATCTGTGACTGATCCATTTCATTTATCTTCTCTTGAACAGCTGTTGTTTCATAACAGGGTCATGGAAATAAAGCATTTTAGTGGTTTGGTTCCACTGTGCCAACATAGCAACACCTCTGGTTCTGCGTAGAACAAAAAGGCATTAGGCCATAAGCACACTTATTTTATGATCACCAAGCATCATGCATGGGCAAACTGACTCACTTGACACCAGTTAAAATTTCACATCACTCCCAGGAGCATCCCTAAATATAGTCTTCACCTGCAAAAGTAGATCAGCCAAAGTGCTTCCCTCTAAGCCAAGATTTTCCAACTCCATTTATGCTGATGTTTCATACATACTAAGGTACAGACAGTTTTTTATGTGGTGCCAAATAAAAAGCAGGTTTAGACTACTTAGTCTGCCCCTGCCCCCAAATTCTGCAGTGTGTCCTGCAGGAGCATTGTAAGGATAAAAGGAGGAAGGGGAGGGGGGAGGG
>JALLPC010000660.1:0-11972 GCA_036940045.1 Stephanocyclus meneghinianus | reverse complement strand
ATGTGCACAAAAAATGTTGACTATGTGGCTCTAACGAACTACATATAACTTCCAACACAAAGTATTGTACACATCTGTACACATCATCCGTGCGCAGTGACATCCCACGGGCGATGAACTTTTCATTATAATAATCGTTTAACATGGTCGCAACCCCTGTCAAAACAGCCGCGACAAAAGCGATGGCCGTGACCTTCATTCTACCATTCTTGTGCATAACAACATCATGCTTTCTTGGACCTCATTGCTCCCTGGTCCACAGTTTCACCATACTTGAAGGGAAACCACTTGCCGTCTCCCATTCATTTTCTGCACAACATAATCCAATAATAAGCGCCAAGACCGCTCTACAAATGAGCAACCGTTCCTCCAACAACTACATTCGTACACTGCCACGCCAAAACATTCGGCTGCCCTTATTAGTCGACAATGTGATAACTGACATCACTTCGGATAACTCTCTCCAACCGCGATGGAATGTACCCCTCCCCAATTCGCATCTACCCGCCGAACTCACAACGGCATCTTTATACGAGTTGGAATTGGACGTTCCCGTTCATAAATTGGTGATACGGCAAGCCATTTCTTCCATGGATGCCAATACAGCTCCGGATGGCGATGGATGCTGCTACGGCCACATTGTCAAGAGAGAGGGCGAGGATTTGATCGGTGCGATTGGGTGTTCCGGCGAGATATTGATTGGAGCTCCGAGACGATCGACAGCGAGAGACGTGGATGGGAGATTCTCGGGAGAGGAGTGGAAAGAGGATACGAATGAATTATGGACGAATATGGATGGAAATGAAGAGGAGTCGGGTCCGTTGTTGGTATTGGCGAGGGGTTCTTATCGGTTTCGTGTCAAAGAAGTGATTTCTTCCATTCCTTATCCTACGGCTATCGTCGATGAACTCTTCGACGATGAAGATGACGATTCGACCAACTATCACACAGACGATGAACCATCCCACAATGAGCAAGATGACAATGACGATGACGATATTTATAATGAGTTATCCTCCAAGGAACTGATTACGCAAATTCTCGAAAGCCTGGGCAGAGTCCTGAAATCACAATACGAAGCATCCACTGTTCCCCTGTCGCCACTGGAACAATCCATTCTCGAAAGTGCATCGTCTCCCGAACCAATGGCTCAAGCGATACAACGAACTTTTGATGCCGAAGAACGATTGGCAGTGTATCATACTTTTGTCTCGTCACTGTTACATGTTACCCCAGATGAAAGAGGTAGACGTTATGCTGTGGCAATGATTGCAGGTGAATTGGCCAATTTCCCATCGGATGTAAGGGCACGAATGTTAACAACCGTGGACGGTGTGGCAAGGTTACGCATTGTGCTCCGAGAGTTGAGTTCCATGTTGGCATTGGAGTCAGCGAAAAGAATGACAAAATCAATTTCTCTCGGAGTAAAGGATGCAAATGTTGAGACCGATCCAAACAAGGACAATGATAACATTGGCAGTATCAGTCCTCCCACTGCTGATACCCTGAGAGCTGCCGAAGACTCCCTGAAAGAACTGAAAGTAGGCATTCCTCCTCTCCCTGCATGGGCCAATCAAATAAAAAATGGAATTCGTGTGGAGTATTTTTGGAATGAGATTGAAGGATGGTGTGCAGGTACAGTTGTGGGCGATCCGATTAAAATTGTAGACGAGATTATTGTGACTGTGCAGTTTGACGATGATGGTTCTGTCCATCGATTGCCACTTCGAGGTGAAGATAAGGCGAGGTGGCGTCCCCCGGAAATAGAAAGATGGAGTTGAGAGAAAACTAAGTTGAATCATTTATAACTAAGTTTGATTTGGTGAAAAATCCTCACTATGTAGCACGAAGCACCGCCTTGTGATTTGAAGTCATAACCCTTTTTTCTTCTGCTCTAGAGCACGCTTCACCGAAGCGATCTTCGATTGTACCGATTTATATTCTTTCTGTGCCTCCTCGGCGCTCACAGGTCTGACTTCAGAAGTACTTGCACTACTGCCAGTGGCACAATCCATCTTTTGCCGCTTGGCAGGACGAACCACTAAAGTCTTCCCTAACAAAGATCGCCCATCTAACCGGGATATTGCCAGCCGCGCCGCCTCAACAGTGCTGTACTCTACAAATGCGTACCCCTTGGACTGCTGGGATCCGAACGCGTGCTTCGATGGCGTTCTCGATTTGGCGCATGGGTTGTCGTGCGATGGAACAGCGCCTGATTTGTGCGTCACCATATGAATTCGGTTAATGGAACCGTATGGAGAGAAAAGTTTTTGTAAATGCAGATCGCCGACACGCGGATGCAGTCCTCCCACAAAGAGATTTGTCGTGTCACAAGGAATTGATGCAGGGGACGGCGATAGACAATTGTTTTGGATTTGTTCGTTTTTCGTTGGTGGTTTCCCTGAAAGCGATGCGCCACCGCGCTCGGCTTCGTCGTTTTCGGGATCATTGACTGGCATCGTTTGGTGTCTGTTTCGTTCGTGGTCGTGGTGCCTGACTTGACGATGGTCGGGTCTTGTGTCTTGGGCTGTCTTGGGTCATGCACACTGTTGCTCACTGTTAGTTGCTTGCTGATATATAGTGCCACATGTCCATACCTTGGTCCTTCGTGGAGCTTCGTGGGTGTGTTTAAGTCCTGTTTAGTTCAAGGCGGATATACCTTTTATTGCCAACCGTTGGTATCTGGTGTGGATTTTCAGATAATAAGAATTCGGTACGGTTGATACAATAAAGTACAATAATTGATTTCAATATCAAAGGTTTGGTCATGTTGGTGTTGAATGCAGTCCCGTGCTAGTCCCACGTAGTAAACCCACAGCACCAATACAGCACCCTATACACTGAATGCTACTTACTGAATGTTTATTTTTGTGCAGATAACTCTAAATTACCAAAAACAGTTCTGTACAAAAACAAAATATACCCGCAACGAAGACAGAGACGAAAGATGCGTGTAATACAACGAGAGTTCGAGGCAGCAGTAGGTGGAGCTCTAATTCACACTGTTGGAAAGGCAGCTCAGAACAGGTATCTAAAAAAGAGTGCACTCAAAGCGAAGAGTGCATTGCTCCCATCGTGTTCGTATGAGATGTTCTATCTCGAGAGAGAAGCAAAACCCATCGATGGCAAAGTATTGGACACCAAGGAACAACCGACAATAATTTTCTTCCATGGTATTAGTCAACGAAGCGAAGATTTCGCAGCACTCGTAGTCCGTCTCCGCATACCTCCTCACTTCCGGATACTTGTACCTGAGCAGGCTGGACACGGGAAGGACATTGCGAGGGCACATGGCAGCAAATACACTCAACCTACACACAAATCGATGCTGGAGACCACGTGCGAATTCTTGGACGTAGTACAAGTTGGGAGCAACACCAGTGCATTTGGAATTTCGCTTGGCGGCGGCGTTCTGTATTACGTGGCTTATGCCAGGCCAGACATCATCAAACGATCCGTCCTAGTATCACCTGCAATCGTGCCCTGTGTGGATAAAGCTCTAGTGAGTGGTATCCTCGATGGAAGGAACAACTTTTTCTGCTTTGAGAGTAGAGAAGATGTGAAGGTTTTATTCCGCGACCTCTCAACTGGACGAGACGACGCATCTCGCAAAAAGCGAGATCCTGTTCCAAAGTTTTTTCTTGAAGCCATCTACAGACAATCACAGAAATTAGCTCCAAAGGGGCATTACAAGGCGTTGCTGCTCAATCTACTGGAGAGTGTTGGATTCGATGAAAGCCAAACACTTAGTCGTGAGCCTCAAAATGATAACATGAATTCTGACAGTGCCGACCCATTCGCTGCAGTGACTGATATTGATACAGGAGCTAAACGGCTTGTAATTTGGCCTGAGAAAGATAGAATTATTAATTTTGAACAAGGAATGGAATTTTTTGATGTGTCATTGAATTCCAGCGGCACTTTCTCCTGTAAAAGCCACACAACTGAGTTTGAGAGCATTCCTAACTGTGGACATTTGTTTAATACTGAAGGAAAAGTCATCATAGATATCATTCGACCGAGAGTGAGAGAGTATCTCCTTGCCATTAACAACTAACAATTTTAAGAGCGAGTGTTTTTAAACGGTGCATTGTTTATCCTACCTTGTGTTCACTGAACAGACAGCGAAATCAACAAAGAACTGTTTTCTGCGAAGCTCCTCCAACGGGTCCTCACAACTCCACAAGGACATCAAACTTCGCCCCCACACTCAGTTCTCTAAGACCTAGATGTAGAATTCATTGATTTTTCAGTTTTCATTTGGACGATCAAAACAGGGTTGACATCTTTCTTATCAAAAGGGATGACCTTTTAACAATTCAGTCCAATCCAAGTCAGAAAAACAAACCATGATTCAAAGAGAATAAGTCACAGAGAAAAAGTCAAGGAAAACAAGATAGACCAGTTAATCCCTTACAAGTAGATAATGACAGTCCGCAGTGTTAGCTATGATGAATAAGAATAAAGAGAGAGGATGATGTGAACTCTGGAATTGTAATAATATCTTGACAGCGTAATGCAAATGGAAGAATGTCCTCAACAAAATTCAAATACCCCCTATTCCCCTGACCATCAGTATCTGAGCCGTACAATTGCTGAAAGCTACATCAAGGAATATCATGGGTTCTCACACACAGAGATGAGCAATCTGATAGATCTTGTGTTGTCAAGAAGACTGAAGAAGTGACCATCAAATTGAAATGTGTGTTCAACCGTGCAATCTTCTTATCTGTGGTTGATTTTATGTTCACTAAGGGTAAGAGTGCTTGCATCAATCCCCTTGTCATTGAGATATTGTTAAAAGAAAGTCAAGCACAGTTATTGATGATTATCTGAGATTGCTGTGCATTGACATTTTGATGATTTTTGGTTGCTAACATTATTTCTGTGTTTGGGAGTTGTGTTCCCAAACATCATAGTAGAGTTGGCAGGTACTTAAGTGTTGGATTTCAACATGTCTGGTTTTGGTCCAATACCAAAGTCACATACATCAAAAAACGAAGGAGGCTACATTGGCACTGAAATGTTTTGGACATGAGGTTTAGCTATGTATTGACTCAGTGCGTTGCTTTCACAATTATCTTCAAATGATCTCTAGCAAAGCCAAATTTGCAATGTTTGCATTGGAGATTCTGCTGCCAGGTATAAAAAACATCCAAAACCTGAGAGCTCGTGAAAATAAACATCAAGAATCAAAAATTCATTTGACAATATGCCCCACACTATGTCTTAAGACCCAAAGTTTGCTCTGATTTTCCAAACTGCTAGTACACAAAACCAGACATGGTACCACAAATAAGTACTGGTCTCTTGCAATGGTGATTTTGAGAGAAGTTGAGCTGTAAGAAAATATAATGTACAGTTGGAAAAGTATCTGGTATTAGTCTGAAAAATCCTGATACAATTTGGTTACAATGAAAGATAAAAATAGTAATATGTCCATTATTAATATTTGGAATGAATTTGTGTATTGGTTGAGAAGTGGTAAAGTGGTTGCTCTTTTTATATTGTTGGAATCATGTGCATTTTTGTTGGAGGCAAATACAAGAGGTGTGCATCCAGCTGGGATTGATGGGATGATATCATGATCCTATCACATAGCCCAAATGCAAGGAATACCAAATCTGATACTCATTGAATCAAATGCGATGTGATCCTTGAATTACACACAGACAATGAAGAGAATATCTTTCCCAATGCTAGAATTTTGTCCAAAGCCATTAGTTAGATTGCCTTCCATGGAATGCCCCATGTGGTAATACAAATTATTAAGGTACCTGAGAAGGGCCTAATTGCACACAGTCAATGAAATTTGAAACTCAATAATAGACATATGAAACTTGATTTTTTACACCTGATTTTTAAATCCCCTTTAAGTTAGTGAAGTATTAATCTTGCAAATCCAATTTTTCTAGCTAGATAAGAATACTGTCAAGAATAATTAAATTGAAACTGTGGAGTTCAAATTCTTTTAGAAGTCTTAAAATGTTCATGTTACACTACATAAGTGGTAACATGAATTTTCTTTCTTGTTCAGAAGATATTATGTATCTAAAAATGGTATCAGATGCCACTTATGGAAAAGTCACAAAGCTTCCTAGACTGCATTATAAAAGTGTGCCAACATTCAGATGTACTTTTTCCATGTAGTATGCTTTAAGTTAAGCAAAAGTATGTATTATGTATGATAGTTTTGCATCTAACTTTGCACACATATCTAGACACTTGGCACAACTGGTTGCACAATTCCACTTTTAAATTAGCCTCTGGTCCTGAAAACATTTTGTACCCTGTGGCAAAGATGATGACTGATCATAGCCATAGCAGGCAACACCCAGGGAATGTCTGCTTCACTATGGTCATCTACAAACAACTAGACAAGAATTACAGTCAAACAACAGAACTTTAACTAATACTATAACAACTTTACTGATATCTGTTGCCTTCACGCCCTTGACATTGTGATTGCAACATTTTTTCATGTGTGAATTCATCAGTAAATCCAAAAATGATACTTCATCATGAAACTTAAGAATTTTGACCACAAAGGTAAGCTATGTGAAGACATACCTCACACATGTGTTATGGAGTTCTTGTCTCAGAACATGAAAAAGTCATCTGGTGACAATGAGATGTGCCCATACCCTTTCTTCTCTGTGTAGTGACATGTCTATGTAGTACATAAACATTGCATCCGCTACATCAGATGTAATTTGACATTGATATGTTCTGATGTTTTGTTGGTGGTGTACTCTGAAGGACCAAAAATATGCTCCAAGTTTTTAAACTGTGAATTAACAGTACCGTATAATTGAATATAGAAAAACCACATCCATACTTGATTTTGTGCAATGTAGGGGACTAAGGACACATATGCTAGATTAAGGCCCCCATGTGACAAAACAAGATATGTAATACACATCCACGATCTGATTTTTATATCAGATCTCCAGGGATCCGGTCATATTCTCATTCGTTTTTGGCATGATGCTACTAAGACAAAATATGTGTGCAAATGGGAAACTATAACAAAAGCTTACTTAGGATTGTCTTACCTAATATTTGTTAGGCCACAGTTCAGACAATGAATTGTCAGTTTGTTAGGTCACAGTTCAGACAATGAATTGTAAGTTATGATTCTTTCAAAAAAGACATGTTCATCACTTTCAAAATTGCCACAGCTTTTTGACATTAAGAACTGTATTCATTAGTCATGTCTCCATCATACCAGATATAGGCAAAGATGCTACATCTAGATGTATGATAAAGCACTTGTGGCATACTCTTCACAGTCATCAAAGTAAAGGCATCAATATATCACTTCGATTGACTTGATCTATCTGATAAAACATGAAAATAGCAGCCACATCTTGCATGTAAAAAAACAATAATGGACATCAAAGGAAGCAAATCTTAGCTTTATTTTGTATGAATTAAATTGGAATCTACAATTGGGTCTTTAGTGAGCACTTAAGGTGCTGGTTTTTAGCTCTGGGTATTCTCAACATTTTACTTTTTAACATCATTACATAATGCCTTATCAAATTGCATCAAAATCATTTTCCCAGAAAAACGCTGTCCCCTTTTTTATTGTTGCACGGAACCATGAATCTAGACGCCAATGCAGCTCCTCCCACCAATCTTACTGAAACTGTAGGCACAGCAATATCCTTGTCAAAATTATGTACAGGTGCTGCATCTTGATCATCTGCATAACATGTCTTCCTAAACTTCTTAGACTAGGCACTAGGCTTGGCATCCTCATTTCACATTATTGGGACTCTCTTTGAATGAGGATGTTTGAAAATTTTTTGATACCGCTGATCAATCTTATTATACACCTGCATTCTAGCAATGTCTTCATCGAGCTGGAAATGATGATTGGAGTACCATTATACTTGGAGTGCAGCTTCTGATGACTGCTTTGTCATCAGCACATTTCTACTCTTGATTTGTAAGTTTTTGTAGCTACACATGTACTTACAAGTTACCCATGCTTTATTGTTTCCAGACAAATATTCATGTAACACTTGAAATTGTGGGTGATTTTTTCTCCATGATCCTCAAGGTAAACAAGATGCTTTTCTGATTTTCTGTTTTTTCATCCTTTAAGGCAGAATGGTACAAAAGCTTCAGCATGAACACAAGCAAGCTCCTCAATCTTCCATCATTGACAAAATCATCAACAGCTAACATGAACTATCCCTGAACATGTTCTGTAATTGAAGTTGAATGTGCATATCCTGAGCTTTTGCCCAGTGGAGGAAACACACAAACCCAATGAAGAAATGAAAAAGAGACTGATGCATGATTTTAGTAAAATATATCAAATCATCTTCTATCTCACCATTGAAAGTAATGTGCATCTGTTGATGAATTTTCCCATGTCTGTGAAAAATGATCTCATGTTAGGATGTAAGACATTTTCCATACCCATCCATCCTTTTGAAATTCTTCACATCTTGCTAGAAATCATTTGGCTTGTTGTGTTATCATCTGTACTCCAGGCTAGTACAGTCCTATGCAAGAACTTAATTTTGCATCATAGGCTGTATTTGATAGTCCTTAGTTCAGTCTTCAGATGTTGCTGATATCTTGGGGCTATGCAAAAACCTTGGTCTTCTTGCTGGCCTTCAGAATAAAGCTTACCTTGAATAAATAGGGGGGGGCAGGGGAAAAATTACCATTTTTTGATGAGCCTTTGAGCAAACTCCAAGTATACCATGGGGGAGCCCTATATGAAATACGTATGATCAAAAAATTTTGCTGAAAAAATTGATTTGTTGTAGCTGTTCTAATAAGCATTTTTCATCACTAGTGACTCAGGTACATTGAGGGTATGTATGTAAGTACTATTTTTTACTTACCTTCCTAATAGTATGCCTATTCTGTACATACCTATGTATGGACTGTTTTGTCAGAAAAAAACCTTGATGCTGCAGGCTCCCACAGGCTTTAAGGACTTCACCAACCAAACCTATCTAACCAACCATTAGTAATGACCCAAAAATAGGGTGTGTATCAGTTGATACAAACACTCTGTAATGGAGGAAGTACATCGGTGAGGTTTATCTAGGGTATGGAAGATACCAAACTGATGTCAGAACTGCTGACATGCTTCTGTGTAATTGCACAAGGTATGCCAAAGTTCGGGTTTCTGTTAAGCATTATTTATTACTATGTTACATTAAGTAGATTTCACATGAATGATCATGAGCTATGAAGACTTAAAGTTCATCATAGTTCTAAAAATACTGCCTGTGTAACCAAACTTACGGGGCTACTGACCATTGCTGCTTTTTAGTTAGCAAGTTAACTCATTCACCATGTCTGCCCTCTTCTGCCTTTATCTGGTATTGCCTATAACAAATCAGTTTATCAGAACCAAGAGTCCTTTCGATGTTGTCTCCTCTGCCTGAAGGCTGGTGTCAAGAGGATTCGGCTTCATGGGCTCCCCAGAATAAGCAGATGCAATTTCCAGGGGAGTGGCGGAGGAGTTCTCTTATGTGCTGATGGCCGCATTGAGTGGCACCAGTTTGCTGAGCGCAGAGGATATGTGTGCCGCCCTCACCCTTTATACAGGTGCCAATGCTGCCCAGCAAGTTCCACCCTATATGGCTGACACTGGATGTGGTGCGGCCGCTGGTTCCTCATCAATGAGTGTTGCTTTGGCATACTCTAAAAAGGGTACCCTCTCCTGCCTGGAGGAGAACCATCTCTGGACGGGACCCCATTGGGTGAGGGCATAGGAACAAAACCTACAAACAATGTGCTAATCATCAGATCTTGTCCTGGCTTGATGAAGCATGGCATCAAGTGCGCCAACACATGGTGCATCACCTGCCAGATAAAGTCAGAGAGATGACCCTTGATGTTGACTACATAGGGAAGCCCACAGCAGGGCCAGTTAAAACACCTGGACCTACTGGTACCACACTAGCTTTACAGCCAGCTGGCATCAAGTAGACAGATGGTTGTCCATCACACAGCCCATGGTGCATGTCAAAGATGAATGCAAGGAGAATGAAGAAGATGCAGGAGATGCTCAAGGAAATCCTCTGCACAGTGATGGAGGAGGAGCAGGGGTGTCACCCAATGGTAGTGGGGAAAAGGGACAATGATGAGATGAAGGACAATGATGAAGATGAGGATGTGGAGATAGACCCAGCTGAGCCTGATGACAAGGACTCTGTTACGGGTCAAGCTGGGAAGGATTCTATCCCTCATACCATGAAGGGTAAAGAAATGGCAAAGATCCTCATCAGCTTTTGCTTCCTCTCCAAATCGAAAGCCAATACCATTTTGGTCTACTTTAGCATGTCCAAGATGGACAAATCGGCTAACTTCCATGAAGAGCCCTTTTCCATGTCAGAAGTGACATACCTGCCCAGACAGCACAGAGCATGCCATTGTTTTATCTCCACCACAACAAGACAGAATCCAGTGGGCAGCATGGGATTGACATTACCACCGTAGAATATTCTGCCCCCCAGGCACATTCTTGTGCATAGGTGACACCACACCACTCCTGATGTTCAGTGTACTAAAAATGAATACTTTGAGCCAATCCACACTCAGATGGAGCACAAGGAGCATCATTGATGGTTCCATAACCCCCGACATATTGACAAAGAGCGCACTTGTTACAAACAAGACAACCAACTTTGAATTTGCTATTTTTGGAGTCAACAAGTATGCACATGTCCCAGTTGCAGGCAAGTTTCAGGGTTATTGTATTGAAATGGTTGGATATAATGGTTGTTTTTTTATTTTCATGGCAAAATGCCTGCGACACTCATATGCATTTTGCAAGATGTCATAGAGACTGCACATACCCTTTTGCCTCATTTATGCTACACTTCATGACGATGGATGGCATTCCAAAAATAAGTGGCACATCCCTCATGGAGTCTTTCCACAAGAATATGGGCCATCCTCAAGTGAGCTCTGAGGAATTTGAGGACTACCAAGGAGCTCCAATATGTTTGATTTGGTGTTTTCTTTCTCAGGGATGGTCACCAACTCACCATCCCCAACAGATGTAAACCCTCCAGGGGAAATCTCTGATTTGTATGAAAACCATTTGTAAGGGGAAGGTTGTGGATTTTTGGTGCCAATGTGAGTCTTGAAAACCACAGTTGTTCTATTAGTCACCCCAAACTTCTTTGCAATAAAATGCACTTACTCCTTCCAAATGTCCATATTAAGTGCATCATTGACATCATCCTTGATAACTGTTGCCACCCAAAAGTCTCATCCAATTTCTATTCTGACAACAACATAATGATCTTGGTAATGCAACAGAAAAATAATGGACCATTGTTGTTTCCATTTCTCTGTCAGGCTTTCACTTAAAGCCAGAATCTTGACTTGCATTGTTGTTAGCTTTTTTCCTTTCTTTTCTCCTGCATCCTTGATGTATGTTGTCTTTGTCTTCCTTTCTTTTCTCCACCTTCCTTTGGAAGAATTCCCAAATTCACAAGAATGGTAGGTGTGAGAAAATATGTATTATTATCAGATGGACTGTTTCCTTCCATGTGATGGGCAAGTAGTTGAACAAATGACTGCACAACTGTCTCATTCCAATATAGGTAGTGTTGCTATTTAAATGAGGGAGGATAACAGGTGTCAATTTGCATAGTGTTGTATCTTCATACACAGCACCATGGTAATGACACTTTAAATCTTTGCCATCATTCCACACCTCAAGGAGAGCAGCAGTTTACCATATCCAATCATCATGATGTTGAGATGGGTGTTTGATTGGTAACTTCATCAAGTTTATCTTCATTGGGGTTATCAGATGCATCTGGGATGGGTTTTGCACCAAAGAAGGTTCTCTCACTTTTTCAAATTCTGTCTGATGTACCAAAGTTGACTGATGTCACAACTTCCCACTACCTGATTGTATGAACCCGCAAAAGGAACAAGATTTGTATAACAATTGCCTCTTTTAATACCATCATAAAAAA
>JALLPC010000659.1:0-11973 GCA_036940045.1 Stephanocyclus meneghinianus | reverse complement strand
AAACATAGTTTCTGAGAAACTAATATCTCATTACTTTGCTACTTCCTTTGGTCAGAAAAAGGTGCAAAGTACCCGTAGAACTTCCAGGTGGAAGCTTATGGAGTATAATTAAAGAAGGTCAATAATTGGCCTATGCCAGAGATAGGGTCATTCCTAAAGACAATGGGTAGGATTGTGGCATGCTTTGAGAGTGGTGGCAATGTTTGTAATGAAACCACTGATGGCAAATCAGGTGGAATGTCTATGATGGTAATGATGTAGCAGCAAATGGCTTCCCAGCAGCAGATGTATCAGTCCCAAATTATGCAACAGATCCAAATCCAACAACTTCAACAGTCTCTTCAGAATCAGATGGACTTTATTGAACACCATGCTAAAGTCTAATAACATTCTTAGAAAGTTGCTGAAGTCAAACCACATATACAAGCACTCAAACAAGCTCAAGAAAGACAATGTTGGGTCCAATGTTGATGAGAGTGTGAGTGAAAGCAGTGGATAGCCAAATAATGAATTATGGAAAATTAAAAAGGGGTATTCATTGAAAGTAGTTGGTAGTCAATTAGTTTATTATGTGTAATCAAAAATTGGGAATTAAATATAATTAATCACATAGGTCATTGTATTCAAAACACAGTAATACAATGAAACAGTTTGTTGTCATACTGATTCTTATCTTCCAGTTCAATGTCACCATCGTTGAAATTGCCATGGAAAAGGTAGTACTGTCCAATTTGATCATATCCCTCAAGATTAATATTGCATTCATGTTCCGCATTGAAAATGGCTTTGATCTGATTGGAACCCACCAATTCTGTACAAAATTTGTGAACTAAAATTATGGTCTCCAAGACAAGCTTCCGTTTTCTATTATTGGTGGTTTAGTGCTTTTGGAATTGTGGAAAAGAACCATGCATACCTCACATACCCCACTCATGGGCCTGTCTGAGTGAGGTATAAACACTGCTGACAAGAAGTTAGTAGTCACAAACCCAAGGATGCAGTCGTCTTGCTGTACATTTGCTAACTGGTCCAACCATATATTGTATGCTTCTCCACTATAATCACCATTTCTTTTTTGATGAAAGGTAGGAATCATGCTGTGAGTGTGCCATCTCCCTAACTACTAGAGAAGTGGATTGAAGCAAAGAATTTCCACCGGGACCATAAGCGAAGACATTATCAACCATGGTGTCACAGTCATAACCACAATAGAAGGCATTTTGGGTGATCCATTCACTGGCGCATTCAGATGCAAAAGAAACACCATCCATAAGCCCAATAATGTCATCAATGGTGGGTTCGTGGTCATTTACCATCACAGCAAATTGTTGCACTTTTTTGAGAGAAGGGAATTGAACTTTTGCCAGGGCATGATCACGCAAACATTTGACAGAAAGTTTAAGCATGTTGAGAAGAATACAAGATCGCACAGATGGTGTGATGCCAAAAATCAGGTGCATTGCACTGCCTAAGTAAAATAGCATAAGCCCTAATTGTGCATGAGAAGGCAATGACCACTTACGCCCTTTACGTGCACCCCTAGGATGGAAACTCCCAGGGGTTTAAGAAGGTTGTGAAGCATGATGAATGCCTCTCAGGTCAATCCTGTCATCAAAAGGAATGATGACAGATCCCATGATGTATCAAATGTTGCCATGGTAACATATGGGGAGGAAGTATTGATTGCCTCAAGAGAGACTTGTGCTTGCAAATGCTGTTACTGTAGTGAGTGAGACACAAAATGAACAAGAAGGCTATGAAGTGCTGCCTCTGCATCTTTGTCAGTGGAGTTTGAGGTGATGAGCGCATGGCATAGACTGTTCTTGTGATGGAGTGTGATGGATGAAAGAATGACCGCATCATAACATTTTTGTCCAAAATTCGCCAAAACATATGATTAAATTATCCAAAAATGCAATCTGGAATGATTTGGAACAAACGCAACTATGGCAAAAAATTAGGAAAGAACCTTCCAAATTACTTCCAAATTCAACATTTGCAACTGGATATTTGGACATTTGATCAGATAGATGAATTCCTGCAGGCACCCATTGGGCCCCTCTGAGAGGTAACATCATATGAAGATGAAAGTTTATACAGACAATAGGCAATGGGAGGAGAGTTGCTTGGAGGAGGACGGGAGGCAGGTGGGGAACACTTAGTTAAAGGAGCTAATAATTACTTTATTTCAAAACATGGTAAAAAATATTTAGTCAATTCATCTATATTTAAAGCCAATGTAGATGAATTAAACATATTATTAACATAAATAATTTTCACTTATCTCCATCTCCAAAATCAATCCCTAAAATCCCTGATGCAGCCAACCCCACATAGCAGGAGCCCCAAAGCAGGCGCATCAACATCAATGCTAGAAAATTATGCTACCTCAATGATGAGAAAAAAGCTAAGACACATGTCTTTCTTTCCCAAAGGGTGGACTGTGGCCACGTGTAAGATGAATGACCTTAGTACTCTTCCCTCCTATCAGGAGGGGCAGTTGACCATTGTGTGGGGGCAACATGATGGCACACCACAGAAACTATGGCTGCCAGGGACCTACATATTCTTTTGGAAAGATTAGAAATTGTTCAAGGATCCAAATGAGGGGTTGACAGTGGGTTGGGAGAGGAAGACTTTTCTGAGATAGGCCTGGTGAGGAAAGTGTGCTTTGCTGTAAGAGCCGAGTCTGTTTTATCCAGCCACTAAATTTGAGTTGCAGTGTGGCCCTCACCAAGGTAATTAAAATTGGCCTCTAGGAGGCACACATGGTAAGGTAATATGTTTGAGGCATCAACCAACATCATTTCCTGCATCCTTGCTGGATGTGAGTGTGTTCAACTGCTGCCCTGTCTTTGTTTAATTTCAGATGTTTTTGCTCTCAAACACACCCACTGTCAGTGTGTGATGCTGAGGATGTGCCAGAAAAACTGGATAGACCTTTTTTGGAGGTAGAGATGTGATCCTGAGTGATGTAGGTGGCCCCTCTGTTGAGTAAAGAGATGCTGTGCCACCCCAAGTGATCATGCTCTTGTGCATTTAGATATAGTTT
This sequence comes from Stephanocyclus meneghinianus, assembly GCA_036940045.1. NCBI lineage: Eukaryota > Bacillariophyta > Thalassiosirophyceae > Thalassiosirales > Thalassiosiraceae > Stephanocyclus > Stephanocyclus meneghinianus. The sequence goes on along the minus strand of JALLPC010000659.1, from coordinate 8,921 downwards.
CAGTGTATCAGATAATCAGGAGTAAAGTAAGGTAAAGCCACAATTGAGAAGACATTCAAGGGTTCCTCCATGAGTGTATCTTCCACCCATGTTACAAGTCTAATGATGGATTCTTTGAATATGGCTGTTCTGCTGGAATCAGGGATTGCGTTATGCACTGGGTTGTTTTGTCAGGACATCCACAACATGGGCACTAATTAGTGACTGGGGTATCAGTATCATACTCTGATAACATTCAGTTCATCCCCACAAAGTGGGATACCACCTTGCACATCTAGACCCTAAGCCTCAGAGGAAAGCTCATCATTGCATTTCAGAACACATCAATCATCTCAAATCATTTGGAGTCAGGGATGCTGCAGGAAAGGTATAGATCTGTTGCAACACTTCTCTTTCAAGAGAATAATAGCTTGCCCATCAGGGGGATGTGATCTTTGCCCATCCTTGTACACTTGGGCACTCTTATTGGCCAGTCAGAAGAGATAAATGTTAAATGTCTAAGCTATCAGTGATATGATGGGGGCTGCCTTTGCTATCTCATCTACTATGACATTTAGTTGATTTAGAAGAGGGAGGTTGTCGAAGCGGGTCAATGCATCTTGGTTTCCAAGGATGTGGCAGTCAAGATGGGGACTGTTAGCTTCTGGATGAGTTTCTGGAAAGTTCAGAGTATGTTGGCCTGATGCTGTTTCTCAGGCAGGGGACAGCTTTGCCAATGGCCATGCCAAACAATACCAAGGTTGTTGCATCCCAATTGAATGGGTGGAGAACCAGAGGGGAGGCCTTGCCCGAGATGATAAGGCAGTTGAGAAGCCCACCAATTTCTTCTGCCCTATACATCCTTGCCATTTCATTTGATATCTGTTTGCAACAGACGCTGTGCCCATGGTACCAGTAGCAGTGAAAAAAGGATGTGGCTGCAAAGCATACATTTGGTGCCTTTTCTGGCATGTACAATCCATCATCAAGCATAATCAGTGTTCCTGCCAGTCTTGTCCGATGTATCCACTCACTGCAGTCTGGTAGAATTGTTTCTTTCCATAAACTTGCATTACCAAGACAAAATAAAACATACAAAAGATTTATAGTTTTCCATGTCTACATTGGTTGGTACAAAAGCTCCAGTGGAGTGTTTTCTGACGGTATCCCCATTATGTTCAAGGACAGTGCATATGTGGCAGGGCCGGGTGATATTAGACTTGGTGGTTGTGGTGCTGGGGAACATTTGCCCTTTTCTTGTAGACCTGAAAGTGATTATTTGGCTATAAGTATCCATGGTACGCATCAAGGTGTTTGTTTGGAAATTGTTTTCATCATCATCATGCTGACACCAGATGATTTAGTCAAATTGAAATGAAGGTATTTTCCAAGAGGGGGGACCAGCAAAGTTTAGGAGATTTAATCTGCTGGATGGTGTTTTCCCAGACATGTAAGTCTGATGTTGTTGGCTACAGAACAGAGTAAAGGAGATGAGTGTCAAGGCCTGGGTGTCTTCAAATGATTTGCAGCAAGACTGAGATGCTGTCTCTGCTGATGATCTGGGAGATAAAGTATACCTTGATGAAATGACAGGTGGTGGTTGATTCATATCCACTCAGAACAATGAACAACCAATATCACCACTTTATCACTTTCACATACAAGAAGGCGCATGGCATACTCTAATTTCAGGTCAATTTTTAAAGTAAGACAAATAGTTCCATAATAGTTCCATCCATGAGCAACTAGCAAGATTGCCAAAGGTATTGTAATATCATAGGAAGGGACTACTAATGAGACCACCTTCCAGTTGTAGTAAATTGAAAGCCTGATGGAGCTGTATATCCATGGTGGTATTCATCTCCCAGTGCTTTGAAACACACCGTGTCATAGCTGGTGCATTTTTCCAAACTCATGTTTCGAAGTCTGATAGCTTGGAACTCCTGTAATAGCCACCTCCAGTAACATGTGATACATACCAACCCATGAAGGTCTTCTCAATTACAGCAGGTTTGGTCATAATGGGGACATGACTGTACTGGTATGGAAGGAAAAAGTCGAGTCTGCATACTATGCCACTAATCATCAATGGGCAGTGTGGATGACCTTATTGATTCAGCCCAAAGGCCAGCTTTCATGAGAATCTTGTTCAGCATGCAAACTTGTTTTTCACAGGACTGGTGAAAACTCCCAGGTTTGTGATGCTTCACTGCATCCCTTCAGTTTGATTGTTACATCTTTGGAATCAAGCTATGGTAGATTCAAGGGTGGAAGGTGCCAAAATTCCTCGTTTGTCCTGAGATTGGCTACACCATTCACAAACTTGCATGATAGAAAGTAGGAGTAGCATTTCTCCGGCTTTAGACTGCCACCAGTTGCCTGCAATAGGTTAGACCATGTGATGCCCATGTTCTGGGCACTATGCACAAAACTGACATCAGGGTGGAGGTATTTATGGATTGGTGGAGAAGATTGGTGTCATTGACACATAAGATTGCTGCCAAGGATTGAAGTATGTTAGATCATGCAGTATGGATTTCAATGCCATGAACCTGATGGCAACATGCAGATAATTTAATAGTACTGACAGCTGTCTATACTGGTGGTGCTCACAGCTGCCTTGAGCCAGCTCCACAAATGGAGAATCAACCATTCCTCCATGCCATATATTTGACATGCCAAAGAAAGTGCAAAGATAAAATTTTATATGTTGTATGCACTATAAGTAAGTGATCACCACCTTCTGGGGTACACCAAATGCCTGCACTGCTAAGCTAGTAATGGGATGGTGCACTCCATCATAACAGTTTGCAGCATCCATGCTGTATAGACATGCATTGATGTGTTATGTGTTAGCAGAATAAAAATAGAGTTGTTTCTTCATGACACAACCAATTGCTAAACACCCCATAGAAGCAATCTACTCCACAGGGACTATGCCATTTTTTGCATTTGGTGAATCATTTGTTGTGAGAGCACAAGTTTAAGAAACCAGTTAAAATCAGTTTCCAGGAGGCATAATTTGAGTAGTTTCTTGACACTTCTCCAATAGAGCAGTGACACCTTTTTTCCATCTGGACAAGGGTTTCACATATTCCATGGCTAAGTTCATACTTTGAACATAAAGGGATGGTCATTTGTACGAGTGGGCAACAGCCTTGTAATGCCCAAAGTGATGACCCAAATAGGAAGAGGAGTAGTTTATGAAGTCTTTGGTAGAGACCCCATGTCCCTGGAGCTGTGAAAAATTCTTCAGATGTGACTTGCAAAGTGCCATTTCCTTCAGCAGCATAACGGTATGTGTATTGCAACATTCAGAATATGTGTAAGATCTATTCAAAATCTGTGCTGCTCCCTTCAAGTTACCAAGTGTTTCAAGAAATGAGTTTAGAACACGCTGACTAATGAGCACTCGTCCAATTGAAAATGGCAACTAAGACATGTATTGCAGGCATCCACAATAATATCCTCCTCCTTGGTACAAATATTCATCAACCACTGTGGTGGACTTAGGGTCAATTAATTGGTTGCATACCACCGCTTGATCACTGGAGGGCCTGATGGCCTGGTTAATGCATCATTGGCAGTCACAATCTGCCTCGTTTTTGATGATTTGTTTTACTTCATCTGCATCATCAGAATTTCCTCACTAGGTGGCTTCCCTAAGACATTGGTTAAGGTGTTGCCATCAGAGAGAAGAGGTAGCCTTCATTAGATTCTACAGTTCTTTGATGCAAGTAAATAGTCTGGCTTCTATCTCCACACACATCATGAAAAGTAGTTGATTGAGATGATTGCTGTGGGTGGCTCAAAGAAGATTCCTTGTCTTTGATGCCTTACCACCCTGCTAGCAAAGAATCCATTTTAACATTGTACAGCTTTCAGGAGAATGGACTGAAGTAGTATTGATTTTTTTGTTTAACAAAGGTCCTTTTGGAGGACCTCATAAAGTTGCTGAGTACTGTGTTCCGTTCATTATGAGCTTGCTGAACATCATTAGGGTCCATGAAACATGTGAAAGTAAATAAAGGTTAATTTTTCTTGCATCTTAAGTGGAGAAACAAGCATGTGGAGATGTTTGCAGTAAAGACAATACATGCACACCACTTTGCAGTTGAGGAGGCATGAGATAGGAAGCCCAATAATTGGATTTCTCCCCAAAACAGAGAAGCAGATGTGACTTCTAAGACAAACAATCGGTGGTATCTGATCCTGTATTGTGAGGAAGACACATTGCTGTTGGATCTGTAAGACCTGGTGAGTCAAAGATAGTAGTGATCAGATTCTTGCCACAGTGATGTGAATTTTTCACACGGGTCCCAATGGAATCATTAATTGTGAGTGTCATGTTGAAGGGGGATTGATGGAGAGTGGAAGGTCATCATGCACATGTTGCTTCATGTCAATTCAGAGGATGACCACATGTCCTTTATCCTGCCATGGGCAATGAAGGTCTCCCGGAGACTCCTGATAGATCTGATGTAGTGAGCGGTAGTCACCTTGGCTTTGATAGAACAGAGCATGTTGAGGCTCGACAGTGCTACCAGCATTGTGGTTTGTAGAACAATGAGGGTAGTAAGCCAAGATGAAATGTGTAGTTGGGCCACCTCATGAATGTAGGCCAATCCACACCCACCTTGTGAGTCTCTTGATGTCTTTCCACACTTCTGTGATGACATTGCAGAACCTACCAAGCCCTATGATAGATGTACCACCAGCTTGGTCTCAATATTGCATTTGTCTCATCATGTTGTTGGCCACAACTCCTCGTTTTTTTTCTGGCTGGGAGAAATTAATTGCAAGAACTGGTGGTTTGGATGGGCAAGCTGCCATTCACATTGAACTTTGCCTCCAGCCACTATGTCAAAGTTGAGTTGCTTGATATGACCATTGAGTTTGTCCACTTTCCAGCTATTTGAAAAAACACCCAAACTGTTCGAGTTTTTGAAAGTGATTCACATCATACCGGGCTGCTTGCATGAGGGAAGAAAACCAATGCCACCATCCTCAAGTAATTCTAGCAATGCATGGAGATCATGCAGTTCTTGTCCAGAATGCGATAAGTGCTCTGAGGAATTGTTTGCCAATTCATGTGTATCAGTGTCATGCACATGTGGAGATGTCCTTAGAGATGGTGTGATATCCTCATGAGTTACATGTATCCTACACTAGAACTGTTTGCAGACCTTGATACATTGCTGACTTGTATGGATGATTCTTTGGTGGGCTTCTTGAGCATCCATTGTCATGTCTTGCTACCTCATTTAGACACACTTCTCAATGTATGGTGATTCTTGTATGATGAGAGATGCTGGGCCCAAGTGGACTTTGCCAGTCACCATATGGTGACATAGCTGCCACTGCATCCTTTCTTAGAGCCCTGCCAAGAATCCAGTTGATCAGGTTTGTGAGGGACTGGACAGATCTTTGAGGGGTGCTTTTGTTCTCTGATGGTTAGATTGTAACAGACGTTGTGATGTCATTGGAAACATGCCATTTACAAAGGTTCCTCTGACCTAATGGTCAGTTAGGTGTTGATTGCTAGATTAAATGTAATTGAAGAAAAGAGATGAAAACATGAAATAAATGAAATTATTATTAATATGCAATTGCAAACAAACTCTCTCTTTGCTCCTTTGGTGGGCCTGACAAGTCCACGTGGACATGCTGTCCACACTGCAGCTCTCTCAGATATTTACTTATCTCAAGATCAAGACCTTTAAATACCAAAAATGGTTACATACTACAGATGCTTGTCACATACTGCAGACATACTGTACTACAGCATACACGTATATGACTCAGACAGGTATTCAGCAAAAGGTACCACTCCAAGTGCACACATACTATCAATTTAGACTGAGGTGGTCAGGTTTCATGTACAACTCAGTACTACATCAGTACTCAATTACTGGACCCTATGTAGCCATAACCATTGGTTGCTAGCCAATTCTACATCCAGGTTATCAGCCCTTTTGATACATACTTCCTCCTTGTATACAAAAGGGCCTCTATGAATGGGTAGGGCAGAAAGGGTAGATTTATCGACCAAAATTTTGAAAACAAATGAGGATGGATACATAGATGTCACACCAAAATCCACCAAATTGATTTGACTTGACTCAATGTGTTGTGACGTTGAAAGTAGTATGAAATATACTATGCAAATACCTTATTATTTATAGTATGTAACATCATGAGCAAACGCATAGATTGGTATCAACAAATGACACTATAGCTGGTTACTATGCCAAGTGCTCCTAGGGGTAAGCAACATCTAAATTTTTCTGGTGTGTTTGAATTTAAATCTTTTATCATTGTAAAATACAAATGTAGCCTGTAAGAGCTTGAACAAGGCTCACCAGTACCTCCAGAATAGGTAGCTCCACCAAGTTAAGCACCAACTTACTTATGGGACAAAAACTTAATTTATGAACACATGTTATATAAATGGGAGAAAAGTGATACTGCATTGAACTAGAGTGTCCATGTTTTTCAAATTCGTTAGATGATTGGCTTTGAATTTGTTAGTTGTCAGAGCAGGTAAAACTAACAAATTTTAAAGTCCCAGTTTTTAATTCTTGTGTGGTGATGGATAGACTACAAGCTACAACTTGTCAATTATGAATGCTGTTTTTCACAAAAAGGCTTTATGGTGGTTTGGCACTCTCAATGACTTGCAAGTAAACATCAAACTTGTTCGGTTATTTTGCTGGACCAGTGGCAGTAGAGAAAAAAGAGATAACATGCCTAACAATTTTGTTGCCCGTCGATAATTGCTAACAAATAGTAAAAAATGGACACTCTAATGAATGAATTTTCACAGAGAGTAATGAGTACTCTGTGAAGATTGCATGTTGTGTACATGTTAATACTGAATAATTATTACATTCCTATGTGCAACAATAAACTAGATCCCATCAGGATCTCTATCAGGTCCAATGATGACACTGATACATTGAGCACATGGTGAGTGCTAAAGAAAATTCAATGGTCCTGATAGGAGTTCAATTCATGACAAAAACATTGAAAGCTATTGGATATTTTTAGCCAATTAAGTTATATCTGTCAAGCGTATTTGTACATCAGGGTGACAACATGTACAGAAAATAATTATTCAACTTTCTTCATTTTATTTATTCTACTTATACCTGTTTCTCAAAATTTCTCAGATACAGGCACTATTACTCAACTGATTCAATCTATTGCAGTATGTTTGACATTAAAACATGTACCATCAAACAATATCACTGGGCATGCCAAAAGTCAATACTTCCATATACACAACAGCGGTATATCTCTATTCTCTATCAGGGCCAACTTTGGCTCCAATCAAAGAATTTTAGCACCAAAGTTATCAACACCAAAATTGGCACTGATAAATCCCAGTGGAAAATGTGGAAGAAGGCCTAAAGTGGTGAAATGGACACAACATGTTGCACACACTACAGATGGAATTCAAAAAGAGTGACTGGGATAGATGAAGTGGAGGGCTACAGAATGAGAGAGAATGATTCAGGATAAAAAATGTACCATGTCAGGAAGAAGTTTTGTAAATAGTGCAGAGAGTGCGAAAATTGACCAAAATGAAAGAATGTTACTAAAATATGTTGGCACAGTTTGCACATTGATAATAATTACTTAGGAAAAGGTAAATACAAACCATTGCTACTTCTGGATAATATTGTAAAGGAGAAAATGTAGGCCTCAATAGAGTCTCCATGCAAAGGCAAATCAGCAAGCTCAGAGTGCCAAATCTGCAAGGTTTTGACTTTGGATGGCCAGACAAACATCCAAAGATGATTGAACTTGTAGATCTGCAGATTTGTGTTGGTCGCAGATCTGCAACCAACCTTGCAGATTAAAGGTTGGTCAACATATGTAGACATCATATAAATTTGCTTGTAGAGATATTTTGGTGCTTTTGGGCATTTCACTCCAATTTTTCACTATTCACAAATGACTTGCTCTGCTATGATAGAGCAGATCTTGCATGGTAATGTACACCATATATCAAAAAATAATATTTCAACAAAGCACCTATTATCAATAAATGACTGAAATGTCCATCATCATATGTTTTGAAAGGGAATCCTGATTATGAACAGAGCAGCATGCAGCTTAGTACTAGCATCTTTGACTACAACCAATGACCCGAACAATTTTTTGGGCAAAGACTCTCATCTGAACACTAAAGCAGCATCAGATAGAGACCAATCAAACCTTTTGTTCCTCCTGGGGCTGTCTCCACACTGCTAACATTTTGTTCATATGGATGTTCATAAGGAAATTTCCTTAAGAACAAACTGGGTTCAATTTTAATATGCCCTTTGTTTATAAGACATATTCAATTCCTATGTAGCTGTATGAGCTAGTGTTTATTTCATACTAGGACGATTCTTTTGTGAACACCCTTAAGCTGATATCCACACTTTTGTGAATACACTTATGAACAAAATTTTAAGAAGAATAGCTTATGAAGAGCCTTATGAACAGCTAATGAATAAAGCTTTTGAGCACCATCTGTTGAAATTCAAGAAATATTGTTAGGAGTATATTTGGGGAGTCCTCTGCTCCAGAAAAACTAAAAATATCACAAAACTGACTAGAGAGCAAAGTACTCATGACCTATTATGGTGAATTTAAGTCTGCAAAAGTATATCTAATGAGATATCTTCAACCAAAGAAATACTCAAGAATAAAGAACCCACTGGGAGCCTGCGGTAATTCAATTTTTCACCCAAATGCCCAAAAACCAAATATTTGGTTTACCTGAACCCCTATTTATTGGACCAGATCAATCTTTGACGCCCTTGTTTTTAAGGAAAAATCAAATTACAGCAGGCACCCACAAACAAGGGAAATGGGATGAAAAATAATCTCAACCAATTGTCCAACATTCAGAAAATCACTGGTTGGACTGTTCAATTTGTAATGCCTCT
>JALLPC010000658.1:0-11991 GCA_036940045.1 Stephanocyclus meneghinianus | reverse complement strand
TTATCAAAAAATTAGGGGTCAATAGCACTTGCTATTGGGCTATTGGACTATTGGGCTATTTTGCCTAACCAAACTACAGTAGTCAATAGCAAATTGCAATTTTTTCTATCTAATGTCCTATTTGAACTTACTGCAGCCATGTACTCTATTTTCTTCATTCCCATATCTTTTTGGAAACTGTCCGAGTATGATTCCCAAAGTTTTGGCTACTGATCATTGTTGGGCAGTCATGATCATCATTTTTGATGATTGGCATCATTTACAGTTACTGAAATTAAAAGAAAATGATTCCACGTGGAGCTATTTTATGAAAATGCATCCGTCCATCCACCCATCAACTTGTGTCACCCATCATCTCACGTAAAAGCACATCTGGCGCATGTACTCACGCTCATCCTTGGCAAGCTTGGACTATATGGTATAACTTAGCATGGTCAATGGCTCCTGCTACTGGGAGACACGATGTCCATGTGGGTTTGCCTGTGCAAGAATGTGTGTTTTTGAATGTGAAATGATCTTGTATTATGTCTGTCCTCTTTCATTGAGCTTGAACACATTGAGAAGCCATGGTAGATGGCAGGAGGAATAAAATCATGACCACAGCAGAACTCATACAAAATCTCTGTAAATGCAAATTGAAATGGCCATGTTCACTAAACTGCATCAATAAGGAACCCTTGAGAAAAAACTGTTCACCATTTTTTGGTAACTAGACCAAATTCTTACCATTACTTAAGCGGCAAAGTTGAGTGCTCAGTTACCATTTCAGCAATGTTGGGGCTAAAATAGTCTTGAGTGTAAACACTGGACCTAGGTTCTTGCTCATTGTCTCAATCATGCTGAATCAGATACATGGAAATCTCTAAAATAAACTTACTGTACATTTGCCTAGTAGACTAAAAATCAACTAGGTAGGGAGCCAAAAACTATTGCAGTGGTTACCTTTGGTACTGCCCCCTGGCTCCCATTTGTCTGACTGAAATCTTGCCAGTTGGGTCAGGGTGGGGAGAGAGTATTGAACTATTGTTTCTTAATCAATGCAGACAAGCTCATGTTGATTCAGCATGGTTTCAGCTGACCAGCAAAGAATGCATTTTTGGTGACGAGACGCATGTTTGTTCATCTGTCCATCACCCCAATCAAGTGTAAACACTGGCCTAGGTTCTTGCTCATTGTCACAATCATGCTGAATTGGATACATGGAAATCTCGAAACTAAACTGACTGTACATTTGCCAACTAGACTAAAACTCAACTAGGTAGGGTGCCAAAAATGTTACCTTTGATACTGCTCCCTGCCCCCCATTTGTCTGACTGAAATCCTGTCCATTAGTGGTGTTGTCATGCTGGCATGTACCGGTACCAGCACATTCATGCAGCAAAGGAGGTTGGCAGGAAAGGCACCCACCAAGCAGTGGAGGAGATGCAAGAGGGATGCTGTATCAGGCAGGCCTTCCAATGACTCCCTGCAATCCTGAGCTTCTGGGTCCCATGAACTTGTCATCCATACACACAGGAAGGTCCAACAAGGGTGCATGCATGCCCCGAGAGAAACGCCTCAGGCAGTTAGGGTTGGTTGATGACCTGGGACCACCATCATTGTCCACCAGATGGAGTCACACACCCCGACTGGTTCAGTGGAACTGGTAGAGTTATGCCATGCCAACACAGTCATCATACTCCATAACAATGATTTGTTTGTAACATTGGGATAAACTCCCCGAGAGATATTTACAATTGGAATTGGTGTTTCATGCTCATTGGCATCCCTTCAGAAAAGACATGCAACTCCTCCTGAATGTACTCCTTGAACATAGCCCCTTTCCAATAACACATCTTTTGCATGTGACAGTCTGAATAACTGACAAGAGATAGGGTATTTGCGCCCCCCAAATGGAGAGAGTGTGTTGATCCAAACAATGGGGAAGCCCCGTGATGAGTACTCCAAAATGGCCACCACAAATTTCAATACAATGCTCTCTGTTTTTGTCAGTGATGTCAGACCGATGACCCTTGTCAAAGTATGATGACAACTTGAGCTTTGGTTGACTGGTGTGCTGTCTGATATGCATGGCCCGCTGTGACGACATGTGTGATGTTTATTTTTTTCCTGATGAATGCACAATCCTTTCCAACTATTCTTTGATTATCAATCTGAACCATTACAGAATCTGCAGTGAGAATCAGATTGTCTGCTGCATCCCGAGGTAGTTAGCTGGGGTGACTGTGGGAGTCATTGCAAAAAATGTGCCATCTTCAATTTTAAAGTGACCATTTGCTCTGAGTAATGCTTGCCCCCCCTTGTAGTGTATTCTCTGACCTGGAGGAGGTAATAAAATGCAATAAGGATGAGGTCACCTACCACAGTTTCCAGAGGTGTAGCTGGTGTTGCCATTCCCATGAGACAAAGGTATTCAGGTATGTTGAACTCCACTGGTAGTTGTTTGAGTGTGGGTGGGTCCTCTTTTTGCCAGCCATCCAGTGTCTGGGCTAAGCATGGCAACAGTTTATCTGAACCTTGGACCTTTATGGGGTGTCTCCCTGTGGCCAGGGTGATCATCTGATGAACAACTGTGAATGACATAGATACTGTCTGATTTGCAACCTGCTGTCTTCAGCCATAATTGCCTTTGGACACAGGCTGAGAATCCTGAGAGAATTTGGACTTTGTGCTCATCCTGGACCCTCTGTAGGTAAGGGTCCGATCCCACAGGTGTGCAGAATTGGACCCAATCGGCCTACTGAATGTTCCAATTCTTGGTAGACACCATCACCCTTCCATTGTAAAATCCTTTGTCCGCAAGATGGAAATATCGTTCATACACAATGTGGAGGTGAACTGGAACCATTCCAAGATTCCTGTGTTGGTAAGGGGAAAAGAGAGTTGTACATGGTGAGAAACTCATCATCTGAGTGACAGTACCAATGCTGAGTGTTACCAAAAGATCATGACAGTATGTCAGTCATGGCATTATGTGAGCCTGCCACATGTAACAGCAGTAGAGGGGACACATGTGTGAGTTGGGGTCACAAGACCAGTGCTCAAATGAGTTGAGTGGCTACGACAGACCTCTGGACCGCTAAAGATTGCACCCAGTATACAGACAAGCTATTGTTACTGAAGAGCACAATGTGTAATCTGGTGAGGTCCACTTTTGCTGTCTGGGTCACCTCCTTGATGGCAAGGAAAATGAGCAGGAGAGCTGCCATCTCCAGGTCCAAGTTAGTGATGCTTCCCTGCAGGTTTCCCTTGGATACCATGTCACCTTGTATGCCCGCTGGCCCATCTAGTCAGGAGACTGTTGGTGGGATTTCAAGGCCCTTGCCAATCACAACTACCCCAACACCATATTTTGATGCATCCATGATGCCCACTATTTTTGGTCAGCCAGGGACAAGGCCTTTGCATGAGGTGGGGTGGGAGACTGACTCCCACAGAAAGATGCAGCATTCCATGAGCACCTGCTGGGGTTTTGTGCTGTGCCTCAGGAAAACTACTGTTGATTCTTTGGCTAAGATGTGGTAGAATGGTGAGAGTAAACCTTTTCCCTCTGGTTGATGTGAATGCATGTTGTATTTTGTAAATGATCAAATGGAATTCAGCAAACAGAATCCCAAACCAAGCATTCTTTTGCATTTAGCAAAGTCATGATTTAATGGTTGTAATGAGTGCATCTCTCTTTCCTTTGGCCAACCACATTGTCTTGCTGTTCCTATCGAATACAAATCCCTGTATTTCTTTGATGGTGTCCCATGCTCCTTTGAGCTTTAACAAGTTCTTAAATGAGATAGGGTCATTGGCCGGTGCTGCCTCGGGTGGGAAAATCTCATGTATTGCACACATGATGCTGTTTGCAACATGATCTAGTTGTTCCTGACTGGTTGGTATAACTAGGCTAATGTAGTCATCCACATATACATCTACCAAGTATTGCATGGCTTTGTTGGTGTAAGCCTTTGCTGGCAGGGTGTGATATGCCTTGCTGACCTGTGTGTAGCAGGTGAACTAACGGGTGGGGCAAGTGGCAGTGCTTGTGTTGCTGTATTGCACTGCAACATCATGGTCTTTTTCCAATGCCACATACAAGTATAGAGGGGACTCAATCCACCCCATCTGCCTGGAGTTAGGTATCACTAATTTTGTGCACTGCCCTGACAGCTGAGGTAGGACATATGTGAAGTTCCATTCCTCTACTTCCTCACAGTCTAACCTCCAAAATCCATCATTGATGTCCCACTTGGCCATAAATATTATTTCATTCTCTGGTGTAGATGCAAAGGCATGAGTGACTCTGGCAAGAGAATGTCCAATTTGATTGATGGGGCCTTGAGGAGCCATTGGACTAAGCATTTGTTTACAGAAGAGACCAGGGATCTGTCCTCCAGTTGGATGGCAAACAACTAGTCTAGGCTGGCATGGTATTTTCTTGATTTTTATGGGATCATGGATATTGGAGAGATCTTGAGTTCACCTGGAGGGTCATGTTTGGTGTCATTCCAGTCCACCACATGTTCTTGCTTGGAAGCAGTTTTAGGCATACTTCCTCCTGCAGCTTAATAGTGTCGGGCACCAGTGCTGATGCATGTGGGCTTTGTTGAATTGCTGCATGCATCTGTGTTGTGGTCCACCACCCACCTGTGTTAACCAGACATCCCCTATAGCTTATGCTAAAAGGGTCCCTGCTGCAGGGTGATGAAGTGTGAGTCCCAGCGGAGACATTTTTTGTGACATTAGGTGTGCTGGGTGTTGATGTCATTGGGCATGATGAGGTCTGGAAACACCCATTTTCTGCATGTTGAGATTGCCTCTCACGATGCCTTGCTTTGTTTTGTTTCTGTGTCACGTCCATCGTAGCACCTGTGACCACAAGTGTGCCATCTAGAATTGACAGTTTCAGACCAGGCATCTGGTATCTGTGCTCCTTGGTGGCACCCTGTTGCATCCTTTTGGGCCACCCTGACCACAGGTTCACTGATGCCTAATGCACTGTAGCTGTCGACCTGCATAGGGTTTGTGGTCATTGTTTGCTCATTTTCTTCACTGGCATTAGACATGTGTTGGCTGTCATCATGATCCAAATGGCTTTCATACCCCATGGCATGACATTCATGGCCAGCATTAGACATGAGTTGGATGTCATCACAATTGAATTGACTTCCACACTCCAAGGCATGACATGTTAGTCTGTGATGTGAGTTTATGGGTATTACAGCAGTCTTACCTGATGAACCATCTAAAATGGCTATTCTGTCATATAGATTGCATTGGTTTTTGTGTTCAGAGAATATCCTGTGACATTGGCAGCCTTGCCATTTGTCAGGACCTCCCTTCTGCTATTCCGCTCGGGGAGGCCTGCATGGTCCCACACCACAGGCAACCCTCAATGTGATCTCCGCTTGTACCATTTGCTTGTGTATTGTTAGTATGAGGATACTTGTGTAGGAGTGTTGTGTGTCAAATGATGTTCAACCCCTGCTTATAGTGGACCAATGAGTGTGTTAGCAAAGTTGTCATCAATGTCCCACCAAGGTGCATGCCCTCCTGGTGATCTCCCACATTTTTTCCCTGGCACTTTCCTAGTACATATGAATAGCATAGCTTGTTTTTTCTGTTATCAATATATTTTGGGAGATTACGTAGGTTGGCTTCAGTGCACTTTGTCATGCTAAGGAATACTGTGAAACTTTGTGATGTAGCTTTCCATCAATTCCTTTAACCGTGGGTGGATGTCATCTTGACAAATCCAAACAGGCTTGTTGCTAGATGCCAACTGTACTCCGACTGGTGTGAAAACTGGTGGCAACCCCTTTGGGTATGATAACTATTGCCCCATGAAAAACTTCCCAACTGCATGCAACTTGCAGTAGTGGTGCTCCCACTCAACCATTGCGTCCTTCCCTGTGAAGCCAGTGTGCCCACTGCAGAGCCTGCCTCCCATGTAGTACGAAAATTTTCAAGAATGATTAGTCTGATGGCCTGCACATCCAATCCAATTATGTTCATCAACAACAAAGCAGGGAAGTGAATAGTCACCTTTTTGAAGTCATCTGGGGTGATTGTTCAAAAGAAAAATTGATGGCTATCCTCAATTATTGCCCACGTGATTTGGCAGCACATCAATGGAGGGAACTTGCTCTGGTTTGCATAGACTCCTGCATGATTGAGCATTTCCCAGAGTCCAATTACATTTAGAAAATAATCACAACATGCCTCAAATAACACAAAGACCAATGCCGCAAATGTGCCAATGTCATGTAGCAGTTCAAAGTAGCTGGATGCCAGTGATCGTGGGTCTTGCTTCCCCAGCATTCATTCCATTAAATTTACCACCTGTTCCTTGGTGCTTATTTCCACCATTCCATTTCCCAAGCTTGCCTGGCAGATCAGGATTGAATCCTCTATTCTGCTGTGCTATAATAGGCTGTGGCTGTGTCAGGGTTGAATTTGATCTTGATAATGTCATCCATAGCCGCCTTGTGAAAGTAGATGCCACAAGTAATCATGACTGTGTGATGTGCCACACAGTTTTCCATTTTGATTAGTAGTTTAGTGCAGTGTGCATCAACTTCTCTTGTGCTCCAGAAGTTCCCATAGGGACTGTAGCTCTTGGTTGAACCTGATGCCACTGAATCCACTTAGTTTTGCCAATTGAAACTCACTATATGCCTAATGATGTCCCCACTTGGGGTAGCACTGGATGGTCACTCACTGGGCCCCTGTTTGCCCAGCCATTTTAAGCACTGTGGCAACAGCTATCATCTTTTACATCAGCATAGCAATACTGAGTCCCCAGGTCCCTGGTGAATGTGTTGTGAGAGTCACCATGTTGGGTCTATCAGGGATCATAGTGGTGCCTTCAGTAAGCCTTCTGTTCTGGGGTTTGTACCGTCCCAAAGTGTGCCTCAGACACCACTGCACCCACATGTATAGTGGTTCTGTTGCTCCTGTAACCACTGGCATGGGAAATGAAGGAGACTCTTCGTTTTCTTTGTGCCACTCCCTGCCTATGCAACAGTGCAGAACCAATTGTTTAGCAAATTAAAATGTGGCAAGTCCAATTTTGAATTTTCCAAGATCCTGGCAATATGTCCATTGTTTTGTGCCACAAAATACCACACAGTCTGGAGTGAGAGCCACCTTCCTGGGGCAGGAAGTCTTGTATTTTGGCTCCCCATTGGCTGGTGACCAAAACTTTCCAATTTGTTGATGTCTGCGGTGAAGACTGCTAGGGCAACCACATTCATGCACATGGTAAGCCAAGCCATCTCCATGGTGCCATGTTGTTCAGTTTGATCATTTGGGGTGATGAGCAGTATCTTGTGTGATCGCCCATGAATCCAATGCACTTTTCCTTCCATGCAGCATCCGCCCACAGGCCACTGGGATAGGTTGTGATAGAATTCATCAAATGTATAAAAGGTGATTTTTGCCACTTTGCTGTGAAGACAAGCATGCCTGGGTGTCTCAAGGCATTGTTGCAGAACTTGGAATGCTCGACTGCATCCCTCTGACATTGACTTTGCCACCCCAGAAAGGCATAGGTGTCTTTGACTGTCTTGACCTTGTTTCCCCACCAACTTGCAATGCATAGAGCAGAGTCACCAGATGAAGGTTGTAGCATATCCTCCCTTGTAGTTGCCTCTTGTGGTTCATTTGTAGTATGGAATGGCGTGGTATGCACCTGGTATGGGGTGGTGGTGTGTGGTGTCATTCTGCATGCGGCGGCAATGGGTGATGTAGCAAGGGGCAGCAGCCCTGCAATTATGGGTGTAGTGTTTGGTTGTTCTCTGAGGATAGGCTGGTCATGATGAGTTCAGTTGTCAATGGAAGTAATGGTTTCTGTCTCCCTTCTATGTGCATGAAGATCTGGGAAAACCCATGTGGGCTCATCATCAAGCAAGTTGGTATCATCATCAAAAATCTCATCGCCTGTGTGCAGAGCTGCAGCTCTGATTTAGGCATTTTCCTGCATCACCCTGACCATGTCCTCACAACCTTTGGTTTCTCCATGTGGATCACACAAGTATGAGAATGCCTGATGTCCCATCTCCATATTCAGTTTCTTGAGTTAGTTTGTCATGAGGTTGTGTTGTTAAACAATTGTTTCTTAATCAAGTCAGGCAAGCCTGGATCAATTCAGCATGGTTGTGGCCAACAAATGATGAAGGAGTTGTTGGTGATGGGATGCATGTTTGTTCATCTGTCCATCACCCCAAACTAGAGCATAAATTGGAACTGATGCTGGGTTGGCTGTTCAGAGCACATTCCAAAGTGTATATCATATGGTCTTGCCCACAAAAACTGAGACTGTATATCATATGGTCTCACCCACAATAACATGTAAAATATTATGATACCATCCACTAAACCCACTGTGCAGTATGCCCTAACAATTCAGACAGCGCACTATGCCCTAAAAATCAGACCACACAGTAGGACCTAATGCCTGACTGCACAGGTTTTCCCAGATTATTACACCCCAATCCTTGGGATCAAACCCCTCACCATGGCACCATTGAGAGATGCAGCATCTATTGTAACTAAAGTTTGTGGCATTTTTAAATATACAAAGTGACATTTAAATTTTTGTTTACATGAGAAAGTGTGAACCACCATATCATTTACTGTTTGGAATGTACTCCAAATAGCCAACCCCCTTTCCCACCAAAATATGATTGGTATAGATTCTCCATTACATGACCAACATTCACATATGCTGGGCTCTGCATAAGTCCCATTGGTTCAAATTCAAAAGTTTTGGCTAATTGTAGTATTACTCACCACATATCACCTTGCTCTTTTGGTGGGCTATCCTATTTACATAGTATTTTTTTGCACAGCAAGTATGATGTTACCAACTCTCCCACTGCCAGAACGGGTTGTTCCAATTGTTGGTATTGTTGCAACTGACAATAAAAAACAAGTGGTAAGCACCATTTTGGTTGAAGAAAAGCGCTGCTGTTGGCATGAACCATGCACTGCTTTGATGGATTGCTGCATCTGCTGAGAAATGGCACTGGACTAACTTGTGGATTTTTTGTTCTCTGTGACTGGAGAGCACATTTAAAGTTTTTAGAATGTAAACTAAATTAGTTTTACATAATTAAAAGAAACTGATTAACTAGAAAATAGTTAAAATGTATTATATCAATTAATTTGTAGAATTGATAGATTGTTGTGTCTGCCAGAAATGGCACCGGATAAACCCATGGCTTTCCCCACAAGCATTGTTTTCTGCAGGCTTGTTGACACTGGTAAGTTCAGTACCATCAGGTCAGTGTACCCGACACTGCTTGAAACCTACAGCTGCCAAACCCAATCCTGCCAAACCCAATGCATCAAAACCGCTGTCACCAAAATCACCACCCACCAAACCTGAGTCCAGCAAACCAGCTGCTGCAAAACCACAGAACCAGCCACCACCGAACCCAAAACCATCAAATGGTACAGCCAAACCCACAAGCCAATGAACTGGAAGACACAAAACCAGAAGCTGCAAAACCAGAAGCTGTGGAACCAGAAGCCACCAAAGGTTTGCCATGGTTGGCTCGACATAAAGGTGGGTGGTGAGTAGGTGGGACGGTAGAAAACCTCCTACTGCCAAAATTAATTGGCATGAACAAGACGGGGCATAAAAAATGATAGAAGTACTGTCCTATCCATGATTATTTTTCAAATGATTTCATTTCACATGCTTTAAATAAACAAACACACAGTGTGGAGGCCACACTTTACACAACCTCAGAACATTTGGTATGGCCCATGCACTGTAACTTATGGTAGGAATAAGTCTAGCTATACTAGTAGTAAAATTATGTAACTCCAAAAATGTCCCAAAAATTACATTATTGCTGACTGGTCCCCCCTTAGGCCATGTGTCCAGGCAGCCAATTTTTCATACCCAAAGAAAAATAGGATTATGAGTATCTTTTTTGGGGGTATGCAAAGAAAAAAGTTGCAGGCTTGGACTTCTACCAGGTCAACTCAAAATTGTTCAAACACCTGTTTGAATGCCTTTCTATTGGCTTCCACAAGCTTCAGCCATCTCTGCATCTACCAATTTGCAATGAAGGATTGATGGATACTGTTATGATAAGAGGCCATGGCATCACACAATGTATACTCTCACTTGCCTGGGCATGATGATGCATACCCCGATGACGGTCAGGACAATTTAGGGGTATGCAAGTACTCAAAACAGAGTTGCATGGACACATGGCCTTATCTCCCATCCTATGACCAGCCCATGTCCAGGAAACAAGCAAGCATAAATAAATTACTGTACACCAACAAATGCAGCTGCAAAAGCTGCAGTTACTTTCTCTGTCACAGCCTGCCTTCCAATTGTCTTCCAAGGTACCTGATTCAACCTACTGCTCCCATCCACTGACAATAATCATGAATAACAATGGTCCACCAAATTTTTTGAAATGCCACACTTGATACTGTGAAAGGAAAGACAATCAACATTAGGTGTTGCCACATTCACAAAGAAACATGCACACAAACATATTACACTCTTCTACTTCCAGCAATACTAGCAGGGAGAGAGCAAATGCATTAAAGGGGCCATTTCAAAAACATATTGCAAAATTGCAAAGTGGACACTATCATGCCTCCTGTCCATGGCCCCCTCTGGCTATCATTATGATTGTTGGTATGCAGTGGGTGAAGGTGGTGGATCTAGGTTTCTTCTGGGAGTTTGGATGTTCCTGTTGCATGAAGGGGATTGAACTTTTGGAAACTAAAAAAGGGCGCTATGCAAAAAGCATTGTGAAAAATGGGAATCAGGCAATATCACACCTCCTGGTTGTAGCTCCTGCTGCCATTGTTCTTGGTGTCATGTGGGTGGAGATGGAGGATCTGTATTGTGTGAGCTCAATGTTATGGTGTAAAGGGAGGTGAATGCACTAGTTGGAAAATAAATTAGAGAGCTGTTGAAAAAATGTAAAAAATAGGAACCAGGCAATGTTGTACCTCCTGTTCATTCCCCTTGCTGTTGTTATCTGCATATGGTGGGTGGACAAAGCAGCTGCAAGTTATGACTTGGAGATGGACTGACACCATTGGCATAAGAACACATGAAGCACATGAAGGGCATGAACATTTTCATATAATAAAAAATCTGAGCTGTTGCAAAAAGATTGCATTAACTGGGAAGTAGGCAGCACCATATTTCCTGCCCACTGACTTCTGCTGCTGATATTCTTGCCACAATCAAGTCAATATTGTGGATGGTAAGAAGGTTGTCTCATTCTCCATCCAAGTTTGGGAGTTGTGNTGTGTTGTGAATGGAAGGATGTCAATACTTCTTGGCAGAAGCTGTCAGACCTCAAAGACTCTCACCCTCTTCAAGTTGCTGAATTCACACTTGCTGCAGACAATGCTGATGAACCAGCCTTCAACGGGGTGGTGACATGGGTCATCAAGAAAAGAGACAGAATTATCTCCTTGGTTAAGTGTCAAAGCACTTGATATCACAGGTGGACCCATAAGCTTAGTTGGAAAAGTCGGCAACATGTCAGCACATGTCACCACGATGCCAATATTGTTGGCTAAAAATTGGCTGATGTCAAATATTGTTGATGCTGTGACTGGATTTGCTTCTGGGTGACATGTTGGCTGATGTGCTGCCACACAACTGCCCATCAAATTCCTTGACTCATGGGACCACTACTCTGATGGAGATAATGGTCGCTTTTTAAGAAAACTTTGGCATGTTTGCATGAATTAATGCATACAATACCATTTTCACAACTTTATTGCACCAAAACATACCATTACAGCATGATTTTCTGCAAAGCTTTGGTCGAAATTCTGTATGTCCAACAGAGTCAGCCAACATGTTGGTGAATTCTTGGCTGACATCTTGCTGACATGTCAACAGGATGGTCTGGATGACATGTTTTGACAACATGTTGGCCAGACATTTCCCAACATGTTGCCAACATGCAGACATGTCTTGGTGACATGTCATTTGGGGGTCTTGGT
>JALLPC010000656.1:0-12029 GCA_036940045.1 Stephanocyclus meneghinianus | reverse complement strand
ATTGATTTTAGTACCTTAGGGTACTAAAAATGGCAGATTCTTGGCCTATGTCATGCATTAGCAAGAAGGTGTAACAGGCATTTAGCACCCACATGACATTGCATTTCTCTCAAAGATACTCTGAAGAGTGTAAGTCCAGCTCCCCAGACCAAGAAACCTCTAATAAGGTCATGTATTCTAGCTCCTCACCAAGCTTTATAGTGACGATAAATAGTTGAAGGACAACTGACATTTTTATGAGTGTGTGTGAAATCTGACTTAAAAGTGGTAAAAAGTAATTGGTAGCAAGAAACACACTGAACTAAATACAAATTTATTATAATGCTCTGAATTAAAGTGAATATTATCAGTCAACATCACTTCACAAAGAAGTATCCAGGAAAGTCATGAAACTGAATTATATTGATTATTTATAAATCCTCCATATCAACAAACCCCAATTTGGGCTGTTTTTTAGGAGAATTAATTGGATGTCATCTACTCTAGCCTAATCAAGTCAAGAGGTAGGTTAATTCTACTCACTAACACACAGTCTGAGTATAAACTACTTGGGAATCTATATAATTAGCAATATCCAAATTAAACATATGGTTGTGAGCTTTTCACCTACGCCTTTGTGGGCTTCTAGGTCCATCAGAATCCTGAAAACTTGTGGTTTCATCACCACCATCATGGCTGGAGTTGTGTACATCATTTTTCCATCTTCAACATTTAGTGACTTTATGCTCAACTGCAACTTATCCAATCTACCTCATTGATAAGGATCTCTTCTCAACCGACAAAAGAAGACATTAATACAATAGAATTTTAACTTTTGAGAGCTGATTTTTCCACCAGCTGTAATGTAGTCAATCGCAAGCAACAATGAACTGGAGGGAAAGAAGTGTATAGCAGAGCTGACAGCTCCCTGCAAAAGCAATACCAGAGCAGTTCAATCACTGCTGCTGCATTGTCAATTGGTCTCATCCAGCGTTGTCGGTGTTCGATTCAAGTCACACAAGGAGCTCAATCAGGTCAACCCCACTACCTAATTATCCAACAATCCATCTGCAGTGCTGCAATGCTGAAGTAGGTCACTTGGTTTTATGCAATTCATTTGATGCGGCCGATGGTGTGATTTCTTTGAGAGACTTGCATGAACCATAACATTTGCAATGCTCACTGGCCCACAAACTACAATCAGCCTCCTCCATTTAATCACGAATACATTTCTAGGGTTTCTAGTTAGGAAATGTGGTTGAGATAAACAATATGGGTTGATGTTTGAATTTACATGGGGCAGTCAAATCACAATCCTCTCCTCTAAATGCTTTCTACAGCTAATGTGACTCATCGAAAAGTTATGAAGAACAAAATTACAGCAATCAACAATTCAATAAACACTTGAATTGAATGTTGTAATTATTAAATAATTACAATGCTGAAAGCATACCAATTGCGAGACCATTAGCTTCGTGGATGGTAAACTTTTCAATTGAAAAGTTGGTTGTCTTGGTCTTTCACACAGCTGAGATTGGGTCACAATGAGAATGGGAGAAAATAAAAACTGACAAATAATTTGACGTACCTATGCGGTTCTCTGTATAAATTGTACGGGATATGGTATCCATCACTTCGTCAGCCAAATGAGAGAGTCAAAAAGGACGTGTCAAAACTCGCGTTCGAGACTGTTCGAGAATGTTCTCTGCGACAATCTTCGAGAAGCTTCCAGAGCCATTACGGAATCGACCACGACGTCCTGTGCGTGCTCTTAGTCATCCGAACTCGAGTATGATATTTGACTTGGTCTGACGACAGACAACCCTCGAACAAGAGGTGATCACAAAAAATTGAAACGATTGGAAGGCCCACCACAAGAGAACAAGCAACAAAAACAACCGTCTAATCTCAAGCTATTGACATTCACAAAAAGACAATCTTCACTTGCCCCCGATGAAAGCCAACGCCCACGGGACGCCTGGCGAGAATACCTCGTACGTAACAACCATTAACATGTCCTCCATGCTGGCCGAGGAAGAGAAGAAAGCGGATGATCCCAGCGCCGATGAACTCGTTGAAATCAAACTGGACAAGGATTCCGAATCCACGCCGACCCCCATGAAAACAACATCACCCAGTGAACATCCTGGAAACGGACCAATGGAAGCCCCTCCCTCGGCAGAAGACACCGCCTCCCTCCTGTCTCGCATCCTCTTACTCTACCTCACANGAAGACACCGCCTCCCTCCTGTCTCGCACCCTCTTACTCTACCTCACACCCCTCCTCAAACTCGGCGCCACCAAAATACTCGAACCATCCGACGTCGGCCCGCCCTCCCTCTCCGATCGAGCCGAACCCTGCCACGTCTCCGTTCAAATGCGCTGGAAGGAGGAATTGCAACGCGTCAAAATCAAGAACGACAAGAACCGTGCGCGATGGGAAGCCAAGGCGAAAAACATGGACGACAAGCAGAGAGAAAGTCACGCGTTTGTTCCCGCCACGCCCAATTTAGCGAGAGTTCTCTGGTATGCATTTGGATATTGGCGCGTATGGATCGCCGTGTTCTTCTACGTTTTGTCGGCCTTGCTGCAATTCGTGCCCGTCTTGATTCTCAACGATTTGGTCAGGTATTTCGAAACTCCACCCGAACAGGCGGACAATTACAAGGCCTTGTTATTCCATCCTTGGGGCGATGTAGTGGGTATGTTTGTTTTTCCGGTCTTGGTCTCGGTCTTGCAGACGAGGAGTCAGGTCATTCTCAACCATTGCGCCATTTTCATTCGGACGGCCGTTTCCACATTGCTCTTTGAAAAGGCATTGACCATCTCCGCCTCCGGAAGAGCGCTCACCAGCACCGGACAGGTGGTCAACATGATGTCCAACGACACCTCACAACTGCAAAGATTCTTACAATTCTTCGGGACCACGCTCGTCGCCCCCATTCAAATCGTCCTCGCCCTTGTATTGATCTACCGTCAAGTCGGTAATGCAACATGGGTAGGCGTGGGATTCATGCTCTTTCTCGTCCCCGTCAACGGTGTCATATTCTCGAGCGTTTCCAAAATGAGACGTCGCGTCATGAAATATTCCGACGCTCGCGTGAAAATGATCAACGAGATATTGACGGGAATTCGTATCATTAAATTCTATTCGTGGGAATTGCCGTTTGGCAAGGAGGTCAATCGGATTAGGAACGAGGAGTTGAAGGCGTTGACTACTTTGGCTTATACGACTGCATTTGGGTTTAGTTTGATTATGTTGAGTGCTCCTATTATCAATCCAATTTTGGTGTTTGCGGCGTTTATTAGGATGAGCGTCGAAAGTTTGGATGCGGCTACGGCATGTAAGTCTTAGTCATTTGCTTTGTGGAATTGATGTCGATTTCTTTCTCATAACACTGGATTTCTTTTCTTCCATCTCATTTCATTTCCATAGTCACTACCATCGCTCTGTTCAACATTATGAGATTCCCATTTGCATTGTCAGTTGTCTCTTAGAGTTGTTCATCAATGGTTCAAAAAACGAATGCTAATATCTCTCAATTTCTTCTCCTTTATTTGTCCAGTTTACCAATGGGATTCCTCCAGTTCATTCAAAGCAAAATCGCATTGAGACGTCTCTCTCGATACCTTGAGCTATCTGAGTTAACAATGTATGTCGTTCCAGATTCTCCCGCTCCTCCGGTAGATGATGCTGACGCACTCACCATAGAGGATGACTACTATTCGGATCCGGCAATCGTCATCAAAGATGGAACTTTTTCATGGGTAGACCCCAATGCTACCCCGCCACCCCCGGAGAAAAAGAGAATGTCAAGAAAAGAACGTCGCGCTAGTGTCAAGGCGGCAAAGCAAAAGAAAGTATCTGAGTCGTCGAAGGAAAAAGATAATAATGGATCCAAGACCAGCAATCTGCAAACTCACCCGTCTAACGCCTCACTGAATCGTGCGGAGTCCTTGGCTAGCCTCGGCGTCTCTGTCAACACTGCTGGCTCGGAAGAGGACAATGCAGAAAGTCGTATAGCTCTCAAACACATTACCTGCTCTATAGAGCGTGGATCACTAGTCGCAATCATTGGCAGCGTTGGTAGCGGAAAAAGCTCGCTCTTGTCTGCGATTCTTGGCGAAATGGAGGCTCTTGAGGGTAGCCTGGTATATATGCCACCAAAAAATGAAGATGAACACTTCTCCCGCGAACATCTCATCAGCTATTGCTCCCAATCCCCATGGGTGGTAAACGATACACTCAAGGGTAACATTCTCTTTGGTCGCCCCTACAACGAAGAAAGATACCGTGAAATCGTGAAAGCCTGCGCACTCGCAGACGATCTTGCAATCTTGCCTGCGGGTGATATGACGGAAATTGGTGAGCGTGGGATAAATCTGAGTGGGGGGCAAAAGGCACGGGTTTCTCTCGCGCGTGCATTATACTCAAAAGAGACTCAGATCGTTCTGCTGGATGATCCCCTCTCTGCTGTAGATGCTCACGTCGGAGAGCATTTATTTAGAATGGCGATAACTGGGGCTGTCTCAAAAGGAACGACGAGAGTTTTAGTGACGCATCATGTTCACTTCCTTCCTCGTTGTGACAAGGTTATCATTCTTGACAAGGGCAGGATTATTCACACTGGGACTTATTCAGAACTTGTTGCGAAAGGGGTAGATTTTGCAGGTGCAGTTGAAGTCGAAAAGAAGGAAAAAGATTCCGATGACGGTGCAACGCAGGGGAAGGAAGAGAAGGATGGAAATGCCGCGGACAAGCCTCCAGCTGTAGACGATGGCAAGGGGCCTGAAGCAGAGAAGGCCCAGTTGAAGAAAGCAGGAGAAAAGCTCATATCTGATGAAGAGAAGGAAGAGGGATCTGTCCAAGGATCAAATTATTCCCATTACGCTAAGGCAGGAGGAGTAATTGCATTTGTTTCTATTTTCGTAATTCAGGCCATAGGAAGAGCGTCAGAGCTCATGGCTAATTTCTGGCTGTCTATCTGGGCAGCAGCGTCAGCACAAGGAGAAATTAACGGGCGCCCTTTGTCAGTACAAGAAACAACATGGTATCTTGGCATTTACGCAGCATTTGGAATCGGCGGCGTGATTTGCTTGACTTTTCGGGCTGTCATCATGGCTGTACATCGATTGAGGGCATCCAGGAAACTCCACACTGAATTGATTTCGAGCATTTTACGTGCTCCCGTTTCGTTCTTTGATGTGACTCCCATCGGTCGAGTGTTGAACAGATTCGCCGCGGATATGGACAAAATTGACCTTGAACTCACCAACAGCTTAGGACAAGCTGTATCAACGATATTTTCCTTCCTTGGTGCTGTTGGTGCTATCGTTGCCGCAACGAAGGGTACACTATTGGTTGCATTCATTCCGATAGGTTACGCCAACTACGTCATTCAGAAATGGTTTAGAAAGTCATTCACAGAGCTTCAGCGAGCTGCCAATGTAGCGAATTCTCCGATTTTCACCGACTTCTCTCAAATGCTCAGTGGCACGAGCACCATCAGGGCTTTCGGCACAGAGGTCCGATTCTTCAGGAACTGCCAAATATCTTTTGATAAATTCAATGCATTATACAATGCCCTGCAACAAGCTGGATATTGGCTTGGACTACGACTCGACGTGCTCGGAGGTTCAGTGGGTTTTATTATTGGGGCTATTGCGCTGTCCACTAAGGATTCAAATTTCATTCCCGCTGGTTGGCTTGGTCTTGCTCTGTCGTACAGCATTGAAGTTACGACTTATTTGAAACATGGAGTACGGATGATCGCCACAGTAGAAGCAGACATGAATTCTGTAGAGAGAGTTCTCTTTTATACAAATAATGTTCAACCCGAAGCTGCATTAGTTACTGAAGCTGACCCCAAAACTGAAGAATGGCCCAGCAAAGGGGAGATTGAAATTCGACATGCCTCCATGAGGTACAGAGATGGCCCTCTTGTTTTGAAGGATCTTTGTTTATCAATCAAAGGAGGAGAAAAGATTGGCGTAGTAGGTCGAACAGGCAGTGGCAAATCCAGTCTGATGGCGGCATTGTTTCGTATTACTGAATTAGAACGAGATGGTGGGAAAATTCTAATTGACGGAGTAGATATATCGAGCGTTGGCTTGAGCCTATTGCGCCTCAGCCTTTCAATCATTCCTCAGGATCCTGTTATGTTTAGTAATACAGTGCGTTACAATCTAGATCCCTTCGGTGAACGATCTGAATATGATCTCTGGGAAGGTAGGTCATAGGTATATTTTGTGCGTTGCTTTGTGTCGCCATCATTGACAAACACCCATACTTCTTCTATTTGAAGCGCTGAAAAAGGTGAAGCTCGCAGAAGCTATTGCTATATTACCAGGGGGACTTGATGAACAAGTTTCAGAGGGTGGTGAAAATTTCTCTCAAGGACAACGGCAACTTCTTTGCATTGCCAGATCTCTCCTTAGAAAGCCTAAAATTTTGGTAATGGATGAGGCAACAGCTAGCATTGACAATGCAACTGATGCCCATATCCAAGAAATGTAAGAAAATTCCGTGAGCATGCCTTTAACATCTTGATGGTAATCTAACTTAGATTTGGCTCTCTTTTCACCAATTAAGGATACGAGAAAACTTTGCTTCAGCGACCATACTAACAATTGCCCACCGACTGAATACAATTATGGATAGTGACCGAGTTTTGGTTCTTGATGACGGCCGTGTGATTGAATTTGATTCTCCCTCAGCGCTTTTGGCCAAAAGAGAAGGAGTGTTCAAATCCATGGTTGACAAGAGTAAGAAAGCACATAGCTCATAGAGCTGTTTGCTGTAGAGGTCTGCTGCTAGAAATATTTATACATAAAAGACCTATGTGGTGTAAGAGAAATTAATGTAAAAGCAAAGTGTCTGCGTTATCTTTACCCCGCTGTGGTAGAAATGTATCGTACCAAATTATACCCAACATTTCTCAATTCACCAAAATATCACGATTATATTGATTCCAGCGACATGGTATATTGAGTAATAGCAAATATAGACACGATTCCGGAAATTAACGCAAGGAACTTCTTCCACTTGTGCTCAGATTCCTCCCACTCCTCTGGAATCACCTCAGTAGCCCCTACGTAAACAAATGTACCCGCCACCACAGCTAACATGACAGCATCAACGAGAGGAGAGGCAAAATTGTTCACGGCCATTCCAATAGCGACTCCAATGGGACCCATACAGCTGAAGACGGAGAGGAATTTAACAATGTCGGGTTTCGACATGCCACTCTTGAGGAACGCCACAAGCAGGGCTATGGATTCCGCTGGTTGATGAAGAGCAATAGACAGAGTCAACAATGCGCTATCCCCAAAAGTATCTGCCAATCCCAACGCTGTCATCTCCAATATGGAATGAACCGCCAACGCTCCCAACAAGATCACGGCTCCTCTTCCTGTCCCACCCGAAGACGACTGTCTCTTCAGAAGAGCATGTCCATTCTGCCCATCCTGAGCTTTATCGCCATTGACACCATGCCCATGATCCCCATGTTCCATCTCATGCATTATTTCATGCGCATCAAACGCAACCTTCTCCACGAAGAAAATCAACAAATATCCCCCCAGAACAATCATATAAGGCAAAGACTCATTCATCCCGCTGCTCATGGAATGATGGAATCCCTCAACGCATTCGGGAATGAGATGCCCGAATGCCAAAGAGAGAAATACTCCTCCTGAAAAGGCGTTGGCGAGACTCAATGCCAGTTTGTTGGAGGTGATCTTCTTAGAGCGCAGGGGTAACAGCCAACAGAGGACGTTGATGGAGGTGAGGAGGGTCTGAAAGATGATTTTCCAAATGTTTAGGTGTATCCCCAGCGGAAGGAGGTGGGGCGCGAGGGATTCCGACGAAGAGGAAGCGTGCACGTGTCCTCCCCTGGGAATGGCTGCGGCAGACGCGACACCGCGAGCTTGACACTTCGCCTCCAACGTTTGAGTTGTCATGTATTCGGGACATTCGAGGCAGCAATCTACAGTGCTCTTCACGTTGTAGTAGTTGGCGCTTCGTTTGACGAGTCGAGAGAAGCGATGGGAGAAAGACTGCTTACGTGATTGGGAGGCTCGAATGGGTCGACACGAAGATGACGAGGGATCCCTGCATGTGCCCTCATCCTCCTCATTGTCTTCGATGGAACATCCCTTAGCAAACAGGCCATTCAGAATCGACGAGGATAGTTTTGCAGAAGTTGACGACTGCGAGTGGGACCGCCTACCGCTCTTGAAATCTCGGAATGCGTCGGCACGACGATGATGCCAAGCTGTTGTGGCTGCGGCAGTTCTGGTGAGGAGCAAGAGAGAGATACCCCATCGGCTTGAGGTGCGAGGGATCATCGTGGGGCCTTTGGAGGAGGTGCGGGGCTGAAAGATTTGGGTGACGGATCTCATGGTAGCTTGGGCGACGTCAAGAAGTTCTCAAGCGGTGTGGTGCATGATGTGTTGGTGTTGTATGGTATTGTACAATACTCTACTGTATGTTCTGTGCAGATGGTCTGGTAGGGTACCGTACATAGCTCGTACATAGCATATTTTGGCGCCAACAGTTCACCTACAGAGAGGAAAATTGTCGTTTTAGATTGACTTACACATTCATGACGTCATTCTTTGACAGAGTGGGAGGAGACGTAAAATCCGGTTGAATTCAAAGGAACGTGAAAAGTTGGCCTATTTGAAACGCACCTTAATTTTAACAGGATCTGCTTCGAGTTACCTCTTACTCGATAGTTCTACGTGTTCCCACGTGTGCCAATGTAGCTGCCATCATCTACCCACTATCCGCACTGTCCAGCTTGCCACCAGCTTGCTGTCGACTGTCAATAACATCGTGACTTGGGGTACGTCTTTACCATGGTGACTTCCGCAGGCAGCGGTTTCTGCAAGACTCCATTGCCTTTGAGAAACGCATTTGTTTAATCCATCTTTCGATAATCAGGTGTGCTGTTGGCAGTTAAGAAGGCCATAATACGTTGGTTTAGATTCGATAGATCCCGGACGCGGACATGAGTGTTAAATTTTCTACGACGTTTCTGTCTGCCGATGAATACCTGCACAAGCATCCGTCTGTTTCGATTCAACTATGTTTGATTGTTTGTGCTTGCCTGCCTTGGATTGCCGCCGGGCTTCTTGGCCTTTTTCGTCAATTCAGGGAGTTCATTTTTTCATCAAACAGTTAACTGACGTATCTCATCTCATCTCGTCTCTCGACAACACACAGCTCAATTTAAACCAATCCAACAAACATGCCTCACTCATTCGGAAAAAGGGCGCGAACGCGTCACATGTTTGCCAAGAAGTTCCGTGACCACGGCCCCGTTCACCTTTCCCAATATTTCCTCCCCGTCAAAGTTGGTGACTACGTCGACATCTTCGCCAACCCCACCGTTCACAAGGGCATGCCCTTCAAGCACTACCACGGCCGCACCGGTATCGTTTTCAATGTTACCAAGTCTGCTGTCGGAGTCCGCGTCAACAAGCTCGTGAACGGTCGTATCCTCGAAAAGCGTATTCATGTCCGAATTGAACACATTAGGAAGAGTAAATGTCAGAAGGAAATTCTTGCACGAGTGAAAGCCAATGAAATTGCCAAGGCGGAAGCGAGGAAAACTGGTGTCAAGGTGGATTTAAAGCGTCATCCCAAGGCTCCCAAGGAGGGATATTTCTTGGCTGCTGCTGGTGGAGATGGAGAAATTACTACTATTCAACCCCTTCCTTTCAGTGATTTGGTTTAAACTAAAATGAATAGAACTCGTGTAATAGAAGTACATTTTTATTTTCCCTTTCTTGCTATTGCTCACAATGAACTCTTCAATGGTGAAGAGAGGATTTTCGTAATACGTCTCAATCCTGTGCCATACGCAAGAATAATCGTATCACGGCTAGTAGCCCGACAAATGGACCCCACGGATCCTGAGCAGATATCACTACCTTTTTATTTCAAACATGATCAGAAAACCACACCAAATCAATACACAAGCACACAACTTCTTCAGTTCAATTATTGCTAGTTATTTTATTTTAGTGCTAAGATAAATAGGACATTTTGATCAAAATAACATGACCTCAAAGACAAGAAAGACCAAGAAACCCTTGTTCCGTTATGCCACTAGGAAAGAAAGAGCGACCATAAAGACAGAAAACCCAAGAAGGCCAATGAATCATCAAACGACCAGCCCACAACCTGAGCGATTCTGAAAATCAAGGCGGTGTATCCTAGCAACCACAAAGTATAAGTATCAAGGACAAAGATGACAAAGTGGTCAAAGAAAGAGTGCACATGTACTAAGATGGCAAACACAAGAAAATTCTTCTGACTTTAGACAAGCAACTCCTACAACTCGTTCCGATACAGCCTTTATGAGAAAGGGACACGGGAGAAGCTATGTCGAGTCAGGGCACAAGCTCTGACAGGTGAATGCACCAAGTTATGGACCAGCAAAGTAGAAAAAGGGATCAGAAACCCAGGGACAGATAACACTGCATGTCAGAAAAAGAAAACTGAGGAGGCAATTAAAAATTTCAATGAAGCTTACCTGGGGGAGGAAAGTATCTGGAGACTGTCGTCAAAAGACTTTACACCATTAATGACATGTTATGACTGTTCTCATTGGAAGCAACAATTTTTTTCGACAAAGAGATGGCCCACAATATCATCCCATGCAACATAGATACCAATACCAGAATTAAATACATCACAAACAGAG
Source organism: Stephanocyclus meneghinianus (assembly GCA_036940045.1). Classification (NCBI taxonomy): domain Eukaryota; phylum Bacillariophyta; class Thalassiosirophyceae; order Thalassiosirales; family Thalassiosiraceae; genus Stephanocyclus; species Stephanocyclus meneghinianus. The sequence continues at coordinate 1,335 of JALLPC010000656.1, read as the reverse complement.
GAGAATGCCTTCAAGAAAAGGCAGAAGTCTTTGACTGTAATGAAAGTTGCAGGGTTGACCTAAGCTATTTGTTGTGAAACATAAACTAAGTACTGGTTGCTATGTGAATGGGTACTTTGTTGGTGGAATGGAAATTATGAGTTTAATTTAATTGTATAAATGAAGGAAAAAACCATGATGAAGCAAATGTGCTTCATTGTGGAAGAACAAAGCTGTGTAGGATTCTACACAGTCTTGATATGTTCACACAATTGACTTAGTGGGTTGCTGTAGGTTTCTACATGACTTGGTATGAAACCCCAGGCAGCCTAACTTTTAACAGAGAAGCTTTCCTGCTCCAATCTTGCTTGATAGAGAAGGTTCCTTAAGTGTAGCTTCTCTTGTCACCATTGTTGCTGTGAAACATTTCTCTTGTCACAATTGTTTCCGTGAAATATACTTGCTAAGAAGTACTCACATATGTTATTCCTGAGAAACTAACATATTATGACTGTTGCATAGTACCTTTGTTCAAGACAAGGTAGAGAAGACCTTAGGGATGTTCCAGTTGGAAGCTCCTAGAGGCTTATAGGTGTAAGCAGATTCTTGGCCTATGTCAAGGGTTCAAGACAGAAGGTGAATGCAAGCCATAACATTGCTCAAATAACCAAAAGAATCCAAACAGCAGGAACCAAAATGCTCGACAGGGAAGCAACAAGGCAGATCCCTCAATTTGTTGCATTCATGGTAGCCACAAGTGGAGCAAGTGCTCAAAGAACAAGGCCAATAAAGACAAGATGGGCAACCCCATAAAAGCAAAGGCACCTAAGAAAGGAGAAGTAGCCAAAACAGAAACACAGCAATCTAGCAAAAACAGGCACCTACCATCCACTTCGACAGCAAACTCAATGAGTCCACAACCAGCAGCAATAGAGAGAAGACAGTGCACAACATAACAATAATGGCCTACCCCCAAAAAGATAATGGTCAAGTTGCATACAGGGCACTACTTGACTGGTGTTGCATGGATGAAAGTCTTATCAGTCATGACTTGGCAGATGCTTTAGGACTTTCCAAAGGGGAGACACCAACCAGATCTTCTCTCACAGTGGTGAGAACCTTTGCATCAAGTGACATTATCTGGATCAATGATTTCATGCTGCCATGTCTGTCACAAAGCCACACATTCACTATTAGATCAATGGTAATCCCACAAAAGTCTATGTTGCAACTTACTGTTTTGGTTACTGTCACCAAAAGTCAGTAGTGGGTAACCAAACAAGTAACTTTTTCAGTAACACAGTAAGTTACTGAAAAGTCTGTAAAGGTTACTGTCACATCTGGTGTTGCTCCTAC
>JALLPC010000655.1:0-12034 GCA_036940045.1 Stephanocyclus meneghinianus | reverse complement strand
TTAAGTGCTTTTCCTAAGGAACTGCACTTTACCAAGCTTTTGGCCTAACACATGGGCTCTTCAGCTCTGTGAGGCTGATGATAGGCGAATTATAATTTCTTGTCCACTTGTCACAGTATTACAATACAAACAGTACATGGTTCTGTTTTGGAACTTGTTCCTTCACAAGGAACTAGTTCCTTGTTGAACGAACTAATTTCAATTTTAGTGAGATTGGCATCAATAAATTGACTTTTGCCATTACTGCCTCCGACGCATAAATATTGATTTATTCCAAAAGAAACATCTTGGACATAGTCCGACCAATCCTGACATGATGTAGTGGGCGCGAACAGAACTCTCCATATGCTTCCAAGCTGAGCAGGTTTGGTTTGCATCACACTTTCAGAATGAATATCAATGATACAAAGAAAGCAGGCATCTGCATGTACATAGAATGAACTACGATGGCAGAATCCGATAGTAGAACACACATCCGCACACTACCAGCCAATTTCAAGAAAGTTTGATGCTGGAGCCATTGAGCTGCAGTTTCAGCCTCGATCTTAAGGCATCAACAAAACTAGCAGCTGCAAGAAATCGGCCTACAACGGATCAATGCATGTCTCTCCGGCGCATCTTAGCCTCGTACTTTGTGAAGACCGGATGAACGCGGTGGTATACCATGGTGCCACTGCTGCTGGTTCATTATTTGTCGTCAAGACTATCGGCAATGCCGTAATCTTCTCCTGCTTTGCTCAAACTGAAAAATCCCCGTGGGAACTGAAAGAGTCCATGCTACGATTTAGTTGATGGTATCATCGTAAAGGGAAGAATTGGGTCGACTTAACGGCGCTAATTGGATGAGTCCTTGTGGTGCGAACATTCCATGCAGATTTATTTCTTGACCGTGAGTTTTGTGTCATGTGGGATGGCGGTCTGACTTTCTAGATAATAGGCTGAGGATTCAAATCTTGTCTGGACAAAACAAATTATCTGATGAGAACCTAGTCTGTATGTAAAAAGTGTCATGTGCGCCGTTGAATTTGGGGAACCAATGACATGAGAGTCGGTGATGGAGCATCAAGTCAATGCTTATTAAAGAAATGGACATGAGTATGCCAGGAGGCACTGTCTTATCTCAGCGAACACATTCTTTATGAGTCTTTCCATCACAAAACCAATACGGTTTTGCGCAGCATTAAGAATACTCATGCGTGTTTATCGATGCTCAGCATCTCCCGAAATATTTATTAGGTGGTTACAATTAGAAACAAGACGTATAACTAGGATTCAACTCAATCATCATCGAAAGACATCCGGGCGTAGCCGCCCATTTCGATTAACGATTTGGTCGGTGTGCTGTGCGGATATCACCGACAACTGTGAGCCTATTTCCAACCGTACTCTCCACAACAACGTTTTGTGTAACGCATCCCCTTTTCTATCGTTGCATGTGTTTGTTGTCCCGATTTTCCTGGACTGGCATTGATTCCAGGTCGTTCGTTTCGAACTTGTCTCTCAACTGTCATTCAAAAAGGATGCGAGAAAAAACTTTCGCCACCATGCCGCCGTAGCTGAGACGTTTTGTCATGGCAAAAAAGATGTTCGGATCGCATAGTGTCAATCCCCGTACATCCGTGACCCCTTCATCGATGCTTTTTCGATTCCAGTCTGCCTTTTTCAAAACGCTTCACCAACTGACTTTCCAAAAAACCGGGCGCTAAAAATTTTAACCACAACGCCAGCCTGGCCGAAAAGGTTGCGGCCACGACAAAGTCCGACTTGTTGTTTGCTACGGACGTGAGAATTTCGGCGGCTACCTTGTTTGGGTCTGCTCCTACGATGGATAAGGGAATACCATGGAAAGCAAGCGGCGGACGGAGACAAAAAAATGAACATGGAGGTTAGGTACGTTCCATTTCTCGCGCGTCATGACAGCATTCCATGAACTTACCACTCGCTGTAGTCTCATCCATCTTACTGTAAGCCCTCCCATCCCCCATCAGAGCCGACATGCTAAGATTCGTCCGAATATATCCCGGACTGACCACATGAACCGATACATTGGACGAAGCCAATTCCGCTCGCAACGCCTCGCAATAACCCTGAACTGCGAATTTGGAGGCCGCGTAACTGGTTCGGTAGGGTGTTCCAACTTTGAATCGAAAGAATGGGATACGGTTCGATCGATAATTCAATAGTCAATTCAATACATAGCGTCATCATGGAGGATTTGGTACTACTCACTCTTGCCCTGAACCGAACTAATCCAAACGATCCTCCCGCCCTTTTTGTCCACCATTCCCGGAACGACCGCCTTGGCCAACCCCGCCCCCGAAAAAAAATTGACCTGCATCAACCGTCGGTCCACTTCCAAGCTGGTTTCGAGGAAGGACGATCGAGAGGAAATTCCGCCGTTGTTGATGAGAACGTCGATGGTCGCCGAGGGGGAGGCGTTTTCGGCGAGACGAAGAGAGGACGCGGCGAGATCGTCCACGGAGGCTCGGTCGCTCAAATCGCAGAGCAGACATTCCACTCTCGTTTCTGTGTTTTGGGAAATTTGGAGGCATTCGGCCTTGACCGCTTCGAGGGCCTCTTCGTCGCGACCGCTGAGGATGAGCAAGGCCGGATGGCACGACGAGAGGGCGTGCGCCAGAGAGCGTCCTAGACCGCGCGATGCTCCGGTGAGTAGAATGGCCTTGTTTCGGTATTTTTCTCGGGTGGCGTTGGATAGGTGAATTTCAAGAGTGTCTTGATTATTCTTGCTGCTTTTGGCACCCATCGTTTGTTTGGAGAGGGAATTGATGGATGTCGTGACACGCTGGCTGCCGCTGCGCAGGGGAGCGGCAGTGAGCTGTGAACGCCTGCGAATTAATGCAATTGAAGACGACGGGGGTGGCTTTGGTGTTCTGAGGGTGGAGCTCGCGTGGAAAGCTGTGGTAGATTCTGGTAGCAGGAGCAGCACAAGTATGGCGGTGTATGCGACGAACAACATGGTGGACATGTTGAGGTCGCGTCAGTTGTTTGTCTCAAGTCATGTTTTCATCTTTAAACATCGTATTTTCACAAACAGAGATAGAACTATGCGTTTCACACCGCCAACGACGCCGACCTACTAAACACACACAATTTTCAATCCCCAACTAACATGGGAACTTAGTATTTACTTGTTTAAGTAAGTGTTTTGTAGAAAATATACCAATCCCTTAGAATTCTGTGCCATCCCCTCCCCGGTACTCCGCCAAATTGTTTATATTTTTACGTCTCGCAGTGCATCATGATCATGTCGAGTATCGTATAGTATGGCACCAATATGTATTGTACCTAATTCACTTATCATCCGTATTGTACTGAGGTTCAACACATGTCAGCTGTGGCACTAGTAGTTACTGTCTTATTTCCAACAAAAAGGACAATGATAGGAGGACCAGAGCGGAAGACAACCGAATTTTTGTGATTCTGCCATCAAGGTCACCGAATTGATAAACCATTGCCTCAATCACTGCGCTTGAGGGGTTACGGGTGGACACCAATTTTAATTTATGCCGCCTTCGTTTCCTAGTACAATACCGTATCAACGGGGTTCATAATATCAACAGTTGCTTTGCCTCGTGTCTGTCTCGAGAGTAGTCCGACGCCTCGCTAAAGTCCAGGCCGTCCACTTCCACGGCACTCAACAACAACAAAGCTAATCGTCTGAAAGCAAAAATCATCAACATCAACAACGACAACACCAAAAACAACAACAACACACAGAAACAATGGGCCGATCCGACTACTCCACCGACGTCGAAACCGCCGACGAATCCTTCGACGCCTCCGAATCCCTCCCCGTCGATTCCTCCTCCTACGACCTCCCCGCCCACCACTCTCGAAAAAAAGACGCCGACGCCGCCGCCGCCGCGCCCCCCTCCGCCAAATCCATCAACATCTCCGGTCTCAACCGACGTCTTCGGACCGAATTCATCGACGTCGATCCCGCCGACGAATCGATCTCGGCATCGCTCACGAGGGGCATCGTCGGGATCGTCGGGGCGTGTTTTACGCCACGTCAGATTTTGGTGGCGTTGCGGTTGTTGAAGAGCGTTACGGTTTGTTTTCTCGCGTTGAATATGGCGGCGAACCTTACCTACATTTGTCTCGTGGAGTTTGTTTCGGGGACGTATTCTTCCAATCCGTATTTTGGGGCGAGGAGGGATACGGTGTTGAGGGTGTACGGGTTGCTTTTGTCCGTGTTGGCGCTTTTGATCGAGTTGGATAAGTATGTTAAGGCGTTCAAGGTTTGGAAGGGATTTATTGCGAGGTTCGCTCTTTTGTTCTTTGTGAGTGTGGTGACGTATTGTCATCCGGCGGAGTGGGGGAATGGATATTATGGGGGTGGGGGAGTGCCGCAAAGTGCGGTCATGTTTCAGATGGTTGTTAGTAGTGTGTTGTGAGTGGATCATGATTCAACTAATGTTGGTTTACATTCGCTTGAGATAATTTGTCTCTACTTTTTGACATTGTCCATGCTGACTCCTCGCTCTTTTTCTCACTCTTTCTTGTATCTGAATGCTACCATTCAATCGTTCGATACAATCCTCATGAAAAAGGGCCATTTGCTCCTTCACTTACCTGCTCTTCGGCCTCCTCTGCTTCGATCGATTCACATCACGTGCCTTTCTTTCGACTCAAGATCCCGTGGCCAATACGGCTATTCCATCGCAGAATGATTATCAGAGTCCTAGGTTATAATAATGTGACGTGTGCACATTTGGGGTAGTTTGTGGTTTCGTCCGAAAGCATAGGGGTAGAGTAGTATAACGATTGGCCATGAGCTTTTTCTTCACTTTTTGGGTACTAGGAAATAGTACCGCTGGGTTGAAGCAGTAGTGTACTCGATTGAGTGAGATTGGTTCAGGCGGTGATAGTTTTTGCAGCTTCTAGTGAGAGTTCCCTTAATGGATTCAAAGTTATTGTGTCGCATTGTGAAATTTGTAACAAGAAATTAATTATTGTATAGATGTGGCGTTGTTTCTTGATGAGAGCCAGTTTTCCAGTCTGATTCCATGTAGATAGATACTGGTGTTTGATACATCGATGCTCCACACAACCTTATCTCCATATTGTATGGTAGGACCGTAATAGTAGTTCTCACCAGTCATGACATGAGAGTGACGCCTTGGAAAAGATACTTCTGCTTCTTCTCCACACGCGCCTTAGAGCGATTGGACAAAAAATGTAATTGATCCAACAGAGAGAAAAATCCTTCGCATTTAGTTTCATTTCATCAAGGGTCCAAAGTTTGCATTCAGCACATACCTTTCAACGCATAAGTGAAATTAACAGGCTAACCAAGCAAAATCAATGACATCTTGCGCTTCAAAGGTAAATGGAGAACGACGGACGGACCACGAGGGATTCCCTTTTTTCCCGCCTCATGAAAGAAATAGAATTGCTCTCATTTTTTTTCGTGAATGCCCCTTCCACAGCCTTCCACTACCGTAAAACATTGCCGTTTGATGAGCGAGCACAGTCCACATCAATAGTTCCATCCCCTGCCAATCTGAACACACAAGTAAACAACCATTATACACTCGAGCATCGTCCTCAAAGCGTAAGTCGAACAGGCAAGAGGATGCCAAAATGCAGGTGCTGATTTAGGCAGTGGCCCTCTCTTCCCTGCGGGTGGATTTTCACTCAGCGTCTCTCTGTCCGTAGACGATCCCTGTCTTGACTCGACTCATGAGTTTTACCTTTCTGTTCAATTATCATCTAATTTCGATCGCAAGAAAGGGCCTTCAAGGCGGAGGTATGGTATTAAAATACCAAAACTACCATACTCTATGTTGCTGCTAGGGTATTGTATGTTATTCTACTTGCTTGCGTTGAGGTTTTTCCTTTTTCATTTCAGTCATTGCCTTACCTAGATGATTACCATGCACCTCGCTTTGTATCATTCGAGTTGATGCTGTTGTTGCGGGGGCCTGCGAAAATAGTCATATCAATGCACTCTATAACCTCGAGTGCAGGTCGCATTTACCGCTTCTTGTATCCTGTGTGAATCCAGTAAGAAAATAAGACGAGTGACCTTTTAGTGCTTCATTTTTGGGATCTGAGATTACATGCAGTTCTGGTATCCCATTACACTTTCTTCGAAATTGATTCAATGATTCTACACCAATCCTGTAGAGGTTGAGGGTGCTTTTTTCATTTGAATTTAGAACATTTTGTATTTAAACTTCCCACAAAGTTTTCTCTGGACATTCTCATGTGTTGTCATGTGGTTCCATGAATGGTGGTAGATAAGAGCTGTTGTACACGATCACAGCTGGTAGAATTGGCTGATTGTAAGGGCTTGGTGCTTTTCTCTATTGCAGATGAAATTTTGCTGTGATCGTTTTACAATCTTTACTCGGAGACTTATCGGTTGTTGAAGCCCATCTCATGTTTTTTCCCTTTTTCCCCTTTTATGCCAATGCAGAAATATATCTCCATACTCACGGCCACTCAGTATGACTGAAAAACTTCAACAGATGGAGGTCGACCCTCGAAGTGACGGAGCGAACGTGAATGTTGTTGCTCCAGATGACACAAATGGAGTGCAAGGCGGCAATACTGAACTATCTGTACAGTCAGCAGCTGCCCGTNATCAAGAACCGGAGTCTTCGCCAATCAGTCAAGGGACTGTGACCGGAAAACGCGAAGAGTGCAATTCGAATGATACCTACAAGAGCAATGACCAATCCATGATGATTGAATTGAATCCACAGTCATCGGGTGGAACTACACGTGATGGTTGCGTGGGAACGAGTGATCAGGAGAAGGTCATGCCGTGTGAAGACCGTAAAAGAATTCCTCAGTCTCCTCTGGGCGATGAGAATCTTTCAAAAAAAATCAAAGAAAGCAGTCCGTCAAGAGATCATGATATACCTGCCGCCTTGTCCTCCAACAGCCAACCAACCTCTGATGAAATCAACGCGAGCTACGAAAACATGGAACCGGCAATTGCAGAAATCATACGAGACAAGCTCGAGGATATAGTGGACATCGTTCCATTGAAACCACTGTCACTTCGAGACCTTGCTGAGCTCGAAAACTCACTTCAAATAGGTGACAAGTATGACTATAGTCCCGACGATGGATGGAAAAAGGATTGGAGTGGAAACCTACAATTGTTTGAAAAGGTGTGTTGTCGCAACAACGGTTCAGTTCGTGTTTATCAGTTATTTGATCTGACATAGTGTTTGATGTGATGTTAATTCAATCCAATAGGATATTGTTGTAAATCGGGGCTATGTCACAAGCCAGCCGAACATCAAGCCCATTAAGATACCATTCTATGAATGGGTTGCCAAGAGCTCTGCAGAGAACAACTGTCTGAGGGGACTTGAGCTTCTTTTTTCTTTCGTGTATCACATGAAGGGCACTCCACAGCAGGCGCAAAGAATATTGGCGTATGCTGTTGGAAAGCCTGCGAACTCCTTGGAGCACCGCCTTGAATTTATTATTGATGCCATTAGACGCATAACTTACGATCCTGTAGTTTTACAGCAGGATGGCTGGATAACTAAAAGAGCAGAAAGTCCAGAAGGATCTATGGGAGGTTCAAGCCTTATTGGCAGACGGATTATTTGGCAAAAGTATGAGGCTGTTATCATTGCATTCACACTTGATGAGACTTGGGGTTCACTGTGGAAAGCAATTTGGGTCGAAGATCTTGAAACTTTCGACTTGGAAGCTGATGAGGTGCAAGATGCCTTGGCAAAGTGGGAGAAAAGACAAGCTCGTGTGAACAAGAAGAAGACTACCAGTACCAATGTTGTTGCTGGCGGTACTCGAAACGCGGCGACTACGAGGTTTATTGTTGACGGAATTGAGCATGGAATCATCCTTGCACTGCCACCGAAAGTGAGCCGAGGTGTCATGTGGCCTGCAAGAGTGATGCATGTCGCAGAGACGAATGGGTCTTATTCTGGAAATGTAAGTTTGGCGTACCATTTTTTGTTCATTGTGCACGCTGAATGTCGTGCTGACGATCATGTCAAATATCTTGCAACAATGGTCAGAGGCGAAATGCTACAAAATTTCAAATAAAGGTTGTATTCTTGGCACCTTTCTGGAATAGCAATACTTCTTCTTCTTCAAGAGAAGATGCAAGAGATCCTTACTCGCTTGGCCCAATGTTTGAATGGGAAACTATTGAAGTGTCCGAGAACACGTTGAAGAAGTATCCCTTTGACAGATTGTCGATCGAAGATCTTATGTTAGGGTTTAAGTTTCTTGGGTTGCCCAAAGCGGTGCTCTCTCGTTATCTTGACTCCCATCGTCTTGCTCTTGCTCTCAAGACGTATGCCAGAAAATACATTCCGACGAATTACCTTCCCGGTGACGATGATGCATTTGCGTCTGCATCCTTGACTGAATCACATGTTCTGTCTGTTCTCACTCCAATGTTCCCACAAGAGGTGCTTGATCTTCCGTTTGACTTTATCCTTCGGAATCTTCCGCGCCCAAGTGAACATGCATCTGCTTTCTTTGACAACGATGAAACCACTTCAGAAACGGTGGTGGACATCAAATCTATCATTGACTCAATGTCTCCTCCCTTGTGCTACGGAAGGAAGCAACTTGAGCAAGGGACGGACATCGCTCTGTCGCCCGAAAACAACAAGAGAAAAATGATGATGCTGTCTCCAAGTCCTAATTTTACCCCAATGAGCAATAGGTGTGAATCGGAAAACGCTGAAAAAGATGATGTGATGTGGTCAGTGAATAATTTCGCGTCTGAACTATTGGTCGAGCTCTTCGAGACATCGCAGGCGGCTGGCAATCTTCACATCTCTTACTTGGCTCAGCTGCTGAGTAATCTCATTTTACATTTGAGGGGGCTATTACATGAGTTTAAGGATTTTGACGTCAAGAAACAAAGGAAAGAATTGAAGCGCATCCTATGCCATTGTTTGGTTGTGAAGGTAAATTATCCGTTTTCTTGTTCTTGACCTCTTCAACTTAAATTTTTTTAGATGTACTAACAACCTTCCATTTCTGCATTGCAATATAAAGGGCTGCGGTGAAGATTTCGTCGCAACCAGCACCCTCCCGTCCGGTTATTCTCTAGCAACAGTTGCTGTCGAATGGCGCAAAGCATGTGAACGAGTGTATAAAAGGGCGGTGAGTAAATTGCATATTGATGGAGGTGGAAATGGCTACACTTCAGTCGTCACGGACTCGAGATGTAACGGCCACATCACAGCTGACGGTGCATTCGAAAGACCTGTGAGACTCCCCGCCGCGATTAAAGGAGCAAAACTCGCAGGAGCAGGGACAGATTCGAAGGTCTTGTTGATCAACACTGTCGAAGATATCTACCTGGAAGTGGCTGAAGATAATGTGATTCCAAGAGCTCACCAACGATCATATATCAAACGATTAAAATCCAAGATAACTTCGATTTCGCCTGAGGATACAGGAGTTCCTCTCACAGATGATTCTGAAGGTGAAGGAGGAGATGACACTAGTGAGTTCATTTTAAACAGCCTGGAGGTACTGCCTAAATTTTCATCATGCTCTGATTTTTACCTTCCTTCCCAGAGGGATCACGTGGTTCATATACTGCTGCCGTAGTAGGTATCGCAGCTGCGATCAAAGCTGTTGATATGGTCGTTGGAGGGCAATGTGTGAATATTTTTTGTGCTGTCAGACCTCCAGGTCATCATGCGGGAAGAGAGTTACGCCCCATGAAAGCGGTATCGAACGGATTCTGCATTTTTAATGCCGCAGCATGTGCTGCGATATACGCCACGACGCCGCAATCACTAGGAGGTCTTGGTCTTCGTCGAGTTTGTGTCATTGACTTTGATGTGCATCATGGCAATGGGACCCAGGATATACTTTGCAATACGCATGATCCACGATTTCTATATATATCGATGCACGCAGGAGGTGCTCATATCAACGGCTTTGATGAGGAGGATTCGGATGGCGAATCTTTCCGTCTCAAGCCTGGAAGTAAAACAACTGAAGGCATATTCCCTGGAAGATGCGGGGACTCATCTCCGCATGATGGAGTTCTCAATATTCCCTTAGGTAAAAAGGTTACTCCAACTGACCTAGGCACTGCCTTGGTTAGTAAGGTTTTGCCAAAAGTCGAGAATTTTTCTCCTGACTTGATAATACTCTCCGCAGGATTCGACGCTCACAAACACGATCCTTTAGGTATGGGTGGCTTGTCTGCGGAAGATTTTGGTCACTTAACTGAAGTTGCTTGTCAACTGGCATACAAAACATGCAGTGGTAGAATAATTAGTGTGTTAGAAGGTGGCTATGGCGTCCCTTGCTGTCGACCAAGGAACGACTTGTTCCTTCCTGAAGATGAGACCGAAAAACTTTTGGATCTTGGGGAAGATCTTCCTGATAGTATGGGTGATCCCGTTCCTGGTTTGCTGCGTCAAAGACTGGAAAAGTGTCACGCAGAAGGCTTTGTGGAGTGTGTCAAAGAGCATGTGAAATCATTCGTGAAATTCAACAAAAGAACTTGAGAAGGTGTTGTACGCTGAATCCGATGAAAACTCCCAGATTTCTTATAATCCATCATGCTAATCATAACTTGTTACGTGGTATTGTTTTTGTCGCCCATTCGTAAGTGTATTCGTTGCAATCCTTGTTAGTTTAAGATAGGGTACTTCAATAACATCTATGTCATCCGGAATCATAAGGAAGGAAATACCGCCAATCCATTAATGTTATTTGATACAGTGCAGCCCACGCTGACAAAGCCACCAAAACACAAATGCGATCAAAACTTCTAACTCGCCAAAGCAAGAGTAACACTTGTGTCATTTCGAAAACATTCTTACTCTTCCGCCACGAGACCGTTTCTCCTTCTGCACGCGGAACCATCAGCGCAGAAGCGGGTACAGCGAGCACCGTTGCGACAAGTGAGTCCCCGTTCGCGATTTGGCGGACGAAAGGAGCATCCACCCCTATAGATGGTACAATTCCAGGCGACGCCAGGTAGTCATGGTTGCTTCATACGAGTGACAAACGGAATTACAACTGGTCTTACCTGTTGCAATCTGAGTCACGGCTGCAAGAACTGCCATCTCGGCAAGCCCAACGTCCGACATCTAAAAACTCGGAAGTTTCAATACCAATGTCTTCCTCTCCAGTGCACGTGGCGCAACCCTCATCAGTGAGGAGACAAGAAAAGAGGTCCTTAAGCGAGTCTTCACAACCCGAACAGTTTGAGGATAGACACTCAGATATGGAGGCGCAGTCGATATCATCGCAGGTTGCTGCAAACGGGTTCTCGATGCCAGAAGAAATGCACATGGCGCACGTCTGCATGATGGCATCGTCGGCACCTGCATCAATCCCGCAGCTAGCAGCGGTTACAGCTTTATCAAAGCAGGGATGATTGATGATGTCGTCATCTCCTTCAAACTCGCCAAGTCCAATGATATCAAACATGTCTTGAGGGTCAAGGTTGAGGGCCGCAGAAACGCTGGCAATCACAAGAGAAGTCAAAGCTTGAGCAATGAAGGTGAACTTCATGATGAATGGCTGGTAATGGGACAAATCTGTTAGTTGATGGATAGATGATGTAGATCTGAGCCTCCTTTTATGAGACCACTATGCCAGAGACCTTTCAAATGAAGACAAACAACTAAGCTCACGTGTGACTAATAATGTTGGGGTTGGTCCTCACTTTGATGAAGTATTCTCTTGATGCGAACGTATTTTTTTGGCCACACAGATTCAAATTTATACGTGTATTTCAATTTTCCCTTGGTGGGTTTCCAGAGGAGTATGCATTCGTCATACCTTTAGTGTTCAAAGCATTTCAATCATTTGCTTGGAATTCATTACTATACGCCAATCGAAACTATGCCAATGTTGGGTACAATATTGTACCATATACCTTGATCCTATCTGTTAGGCCAAAAGTTAGGTAAAATGCTATTCCTTAGGAATTGCATTTAATTCAGATTTTCAATTTCAATTATTTGGAAACTCGTTCTTTGACAAGGAATTGCATTTTTTTCCTAAATCCGTAGAACGATTCTTTGGT
>JALLPC010000654.1:0-12038 GCA_036940045.1 Stephanocyclus meneghinianus | reverse complement strand
TATGTGAATCATTTGGGATCAAGCGTAAGCCAACCAGTGTCAAGAACCCAACAGCGAATGCTATACTGGAGCAATTGCATCAGGTGATTTCCACCATGCTTTGCACTGCTGAACTAGACATGGCTGATACAGTAGCAACCAGTGACATTGATGCGTTCCTAACAGACACAGCATGGGCCATTCGCTCAACTTACCATAGAGTACTGAAAGCCTCCCCAAGTGCAGCAATTTTTGGTTGGGACATGTTGTTGGACATCCCCTTCCTTGCTGGCTGGAACAAAATTGGAGACCACAGGCAATGCCAGGCAGACCTCAACACAGAACGTGAAAATCGCTCATGTCGTGATTGGGACTATAAAGTTGGTGATCAAGTACTTCTTAGAAAAGATGGAGGGGAGGTTCACCACGGATGGAGCATGATTAAGGTTGGCAGTGAGTGAGCTGGATGGTACAAAGCCCCCTACAAACAAAATATATTGGGGGGAACAAAAGGGGGCTTAATATATCTGATAGAAATACGGTACTATCTATGATTTTTTTCTTTACGTGCTTTAATTTACTAAAAGCACTGTGAGAAGGCCACATTTACAGAATCTCATAAAATGTGGTGTGGCCTACTCGCAGTAAATTATGGTAGTGTGAAATGGCAACTAGGCCATATAGTAACTAATCAGTAGATAAAAATTTGCTCATTCTGATTGGCGTTAAGTTCACACTACAGTTTTCGGCTTAGTTAACTATCGCACGAGAAACTACTCCAAGATTTTTTCAACCTCGAATGCACCTTTCCCGCTCCTTCCACATCAATGTAAATGCCACCATGTTGCATCACATAAATCACAAGCTGCACAACAAACCCCAAGAGGATTATAACAAGCATGTCCACTTTGAATTAAGCCCCCCAAAGAATACCTACAAGGCCAAGTACAAGACACATGTCATCCATTTTCAAACTTTTCATAAATTTACAGAGTGCCTAACCCTAACTATTGTTCCATGTGATCAATTGCAGAGGTGGTGTTGATAATTTAGAAGTTCACTGTGTGGCACTGCTGGATATTGAATGTATTCAAATCATTTGCTAAAATATGGAAGAGAAAACATGAAAATAGAGAATAAAATTCACCAATGACAATGTACTATGATGTGTCAATTCTCAGTCAATTCTGTTTTCAAAAATGAAGTCAATTCATTAAATGCATTTCATCACAGCATACACTCATGTATCCTGCGAATCAATTGATTTCTTCAGATTTGGAAATCAATGTTAATCTTGATGATATGTTTGAGATGTATAGCTTGCATCCCAAACCAAAAGTTCATATGCAACTACTCTGCAATACAGCTAATGAAGAGGTGTTGGTTGTGCGAGATGGACCGTCCAATAGAAAGGGTGCTGCTATTCCTTTAACACTTCATGAAACTGACTGAAAATTATGTACTAACAACTGAAAATGCATATCAGCTTGGAAATTAAGTGTGGGGTCGAACTCAACACTACATTAATGGAATTTGTGGAAATTTTTTTACTTTTCACAGCTGGAAATGTAACGGTTATTGTTCCTATTGATGGGTTGGATGCATATTGAGTGCAACACGCTATCTATGTCAAGTATTAAAGTAATATTAGACCTCTTCATACATGTTCACAATTACACCTATCAACTTTCCTGCTGAGGTCTCATTTCAACAACATGGCACATATTAACGATGCAAGAATCTAGACAACTTTGATTTATTCTTGCGGGAATCACTTTTCCCAAGTACATGCATATCGTGCTGGTTATGCTTCTGGTGAAGCATCAAACTGTCAGCGGCTCTGTCGACGAAAAGAGTTGGTGATTTCTCAAACTCGTCATCTGTACTCATGAGGGTTCCATCGGTGTCTTGAGACTCACGACTTCCTTTGCATTGAGGCGCAGTCTGGCGCTTGTTGGTCTTGCGAATATTGAAGGACACAGGTTTAAGTTTGTTCTTGAATAGCGAGGAACTAGAATGATTATTCGGCAGTGAGTGCCTTGACGGGTCGCGACGCGAGTGATTCCTCGATGGTTCATATCTTGGATCTTGGTAGGAGGAACAACCAGAAAGCACTGTGCCTTCCTCGTCCTCTTCAGCGACATCGTCCATGGTAAGCTGATGCATCATATCTTGCATCGCATTTGTACCTAGGCTGTAACCAAAGGAGTCGTCGTCGTCGACTTCTTCCTCTATGGTGAGGGTCGTGTCTTCCGTGTGATTAGAAGTTGTGACGCTGTTTTTTCTAGGGCTGATACATTGTTCGTAGGGTCGATGTGGTTTCTGTAAGAGATCCATTAAGTTGCTATGAGCGTGCACATTATGAAGGTGGGGGTCGAAGTCGACGTCATTGAATTCGATGCGTTGTCTAGATAGAGAACGCGACTGCCGACTTGTTGACTGATCGTTCATGCTCCGGCCTCTCCCTTGAGTATGAGTCTTCTCGGGTTCGTCAACATGACTCGCAGCCCTTNTCTAGAAATAACATAATTTTCTCAATTAATACTTCATTCTCCTTTCAACTATGTTTTAGAACATCGGACTTCACGTCATATTGTGTCTAATTTCTTAGTAACTTAATCTTGCAAAATCACTTCCACATGGACACTTTACATCACCCATCAACTTGTATGTTCCTTCATCACTTTGTAATCAATTGATTTGATATTGTAGTTGATCAATCTTGTTGATTGATTGATCTTGTCTTCAATCATTTGGACATAGTCGTTCATCATTGCAGCAGTTAGTTATCAACCCATGCAGGATTTCCCCTTATCTACCACTGCCACTGATGGTTTTTTGATTCGCTCATGCACACCTCCATCAGCCTCTTGATTGCACAGATATTGTCATCTATGTTGATGCAATCGCTAAATTTTCTTCAGTGTCACTGTCAAGTGCAAACTTGACTCTTTCTTGTGAGGTGATGCTGCTTTTGTGTGACGATGATCGAAGTATACTTCTCGATCTTGCACGCACTGGCTTGTAGGAATCAAAGCCTCGTCCCCGACCGCTTCGGTTCGATCCTCCGGAGCCTGAGGAATCATGTTCTTCTTCGTCCTCAACCAATTCGTTAACTCCAATGATATCGTTACTTTCTCCGTCGATTTCAACAATGAACTTTCTTGAACCGGTGACAGGTCGTTTGGTGCTAGATGTTGTCTTTCTAGCCTGCGACAGCGAACGACTCCGAGCGTCTTTTTGAATGCGCCCACTTCGGTTGTTAACGGGGACCAACGCAGCGTCATCAACTGCTTCAGCTTTGCGTCGCGACTTCGATGGAGCTCTTGATTTCGACCTAGCTCGAGATTTCGACCTACTCCTAGATGTAACCGAAGGCGCAACGTCACGAGTTTCTTCGTCTTTGGCGTAGGGTACAACCGCGGTCGAGGATCTCGATTTGGAGGGTGCCCTCGAAGGCGACCGAGCCGATCGAGCCATGGACAACGATCGGCCTCGAGAAGACTTGCTTGAAGTCGATGACTGCGTCACGGCGCTTCTATCTGCGGGTTGCCTCGACGATGACCGAGCCGGTTGTGTCCGCGCCATTGACAACGACCGACCCCTCGAAGAGGTTGTCTCCTCGTAGTCAGTGGTGGACGACCTTCCACGCCGACCCGAGCTGCGAGCACTGTATTCCTCTGGAAGATGGTAGGAATCTGAATTCTGTCGGATGGACCCGTGACGCTCAACCCCATTAAGGTAGCTGCCACCCGGAGAATGTTGCGAGTGAAAGTCTCCCGATGAAAGACCTCGATATCCAGTCATGATGTAGTGTGCTATGGTATCGCAAGAATACTTTTTGTGGTTAGTGTATCGCTCAAGACAAGCACACACACAAAAATGAATCTGGAATACCAAACAATATGTGTAGAGGGAAGTTGAAGAAGAACACAATCAAGCATGGGTATTGTATTATTGTACCATGCAATAATATTGTAGCTTCAGTTCACGCCCCGGGAAAAGTCTTCGCTATTTTTTTATTTGCCTTTCATGAATGTGCAATGTGAAATGCCAACAGACAGTACTTGAGCCAGGCACTCAAGGATGAGGCACATGGTCACTTTTGTTGTTCCGATCTTTTCACGGGTGTTTTTCCACTTCTTACGACGTGGCGAGCAGTGACGTCACAAAACAGATTTCAATGCCTTTTATACGTCTAACTGCTCTATTAAAAATACTTTCTCATTGCATTTAAACGAGGCATATCATTTTTGCATTGTCCGAAGAGAAATACAAGCCCCTCCGTGATTGAATCACTCCACTTTTGGTCATCTTTAGCAATATATTTCATTGCCGTGCGGATGAGTGGGGAGATTCATCACATAAAATTCGACGAGACGACCATTGACTGAATGATTTCTTCTGGTGACTTGCCCAATTGTCTTACGTGGCGTGGGACATTATTTTTGAGTACCAGTGTCAAAGTCACATCATGATGACTATGACTCTCGCGATGATGCGTACGTCAAGAATTATATACACACATCGTAAATTAACATTCAATGGAGGGCAACGTTTTCTCCAACTTTGTTGACCACACAGTGTACCTAGATACCTAAAATGTCTAAGTAAATAATTCTCCGACGCATCTTGCTCTCGATAGACCCAGAAACATTCATCAGTGCTCAGCACTCGGAACTTGCGCGAAATCTGGTCTGTGCTAGAAAGTTCCGGCGGATTGGTGAATTGTCTCAGCCACAGTGACGTAACTTAAAATTTGGTCACTCATTGAGATTATTTGAATCACTATCATCATTCGCACGAGAACAGCCCCAAACATTAACAGACTTTCAAGATGTTTCTTGTCGGAAGTGCGTGCGTAGGCTGTGCACCTTATGCTTCTCAGCCATTTTCACGAGCATCTCAACACTACACTTTTGCTCCAGCCACCATCAAGATGATGACAAGGAAACCGGACTGGAACCCCTTCACGGCGGTACAATAACGTCACATGAGTCACACATGAACCAACCCCTCGCTGAGTAAGTACGATAGAGGCTACGTTATCGTACCAGTATGGTACTTTCCATACAAAACAAGCCCTTTTCGCGCATCACATTCACGGTTCTGTTTCTATCGTGCTTTACGGTTTATACTTTTCGAAAAAATAACGATCAACTCTCGTAAGTGAAGAAAAATACAATATCATCATACAAATAATACTAAGCCATGAATCATGACCACGCTCGTCGCAAAACAAGGATACAGCTCCTTGACAACGCCAAGAATAGAATCCTGAAAGCGGGTGTAAACAACAAGCGGAGCAAGAGTCGACATCGGCACAGTAATGGCAATGATGATGATTGTTCATCATACGAGGTCGATGTTTCGTGTGACATTGAACAGGGGAATAGGAATCGTCGTAACTACGAACGGCACCAGCAAAACATCTTCGAAGGAGCGTCTCACCAGACCAGAGCAATGGCGCCGCAGCAAGTGGGATTTAACTCACACTCCGAAATGAAATTAAAATCACCGTCACATTTTGGTCCCGATTGCCAAAATCAGTGCTATACTGCCACCGATCAATTTAGTCCATTCATGATTCCACCAGATTACAAACTATCGCCTCGATCTGACGTTTGGCTGCTATTGTCGATCTCATCGGTTGCCACATTGAGTTCACTTGCCATGAACTCAACGACAGACATACGGTCGATTTTAGAGCAGACAGCTCTGATATCAAGTTCATTACTGTTTACAATGTCTTTTATTGTTGGTTTTGGCTTTCGTTATGCTCCATTTAGAGAAACCCTGACGCACACTCCAAGCATGGGTTTTTTGTGCCTCCGAGGCAGCAACGAAACTATCATAGCCATATTCAGCTTGGTACTATCCGTGGTCGTTACATCCATTGTTATGAATCCAGACCTGTACATAGCAATGGGAGGAAATTCCGTGTGGAATGCCAATGCATTCTTCTCTTGCTGGGCTGGACTCTACACATGCTTTTATTTAGTGGGTGATTTGTTTACTGCAAATAATCCACAGGGATTGGTTGAAATCACCTCAAATTCACCGAGTGGTTTGTGTTATTTCGATACCACAGCAAGGATTTGGTACATGTTACTGGGATCGAGCCTTTCTTTCCTGGGAGTTTCTTTTGATTTGTCGTCCTCGGAGTGCTCTTCCTCACCAAACAGCTCTCCTCTGTGTGAACGTGCCTTTGCGGCCGGCCTTCTATCGATTTTATCGGTTTTACTGAACCTGGTGGCATTAGCAGTATACAGAATGTCGCTTCTCGGAGAGATGAACAGGTCTAGATTAGAATGCTTCAATGGAGCAGCACGTGCGTACAATTTGTCTCGACGCGTCGGGTCTGTTCTTTCTTTTCTCGTGTTCGTGTTACAGTCGACTATTGTTGGAGTAGTGTCCAGTCCATCCGGCCCAGGACTTCATGGCGGAAGTGTCTTTCTTACGGCTTGGTTGAGCTTTGGGTTAAGTTTAATGGCCCTCAAGAGATACATGGAATCATTCTGTGTTCCGTTCTCCCCATCAATTCCAAAGAGGTCGCCACATCTCCCGGTCGCAACAAACTCGGTGTTTCATGATTCTTTCCGATCTAATCGATCAGCTGGTACCAATGCAACTGAACCGATGGAGGATAGTTACAAGGTGGCAGATGATGAAAGGCAGGAACAAGCACACGCCGATGCTCAAAAATATTTTTGCATTGAAGAACAAAAGCCAACGTTTCCATCCCGTCAAGATGTGGCTCAGCATCTTCCATCGGTGCCGTCGTCGTCTAGCCGTGGAACGAGATCTCAAACATTGGACAAACTAGATGATGGCACAATGTCTCGAACAGTGGACAAGGTTGAGGAAGTATCAGATGGACCGTCGTTCTACATCAAGCCCCTTAAGCCGGCATTTGTTGCACAAGATAGCAATCCATTATTTGATACAACGTCAACACGCACCGAAGAACCGAAAGGTCTCAAGGCATCCTTCTCCTCCAATACTGGGCCTGTTGTTTTTATGAACAACCAAAGTGATGTTAGTACGTTGGGTGTAGGGTCAATATTGACTCGAGAGCATAGGGAGCCGAAGTCTAGCTCTTCTTACTATGGTGGGATGGCTCCCGACAGCAGTGCCCGCGTACCTCTTCCAGCACGGCAACAAAAAGAACCTTCTTTTGACGAAGACTCGGGCGGTTCTGATTTTTTGTACTCCCGCCATGTTCCAACAAAGAGTGGAGACAATAAAGCTGAATCAAAACAAGATCAAGGTATCAAAGGTTTACAGAGAAGATCGTCTTATTCCTCCATTCCAAGTCTTCCAGCTGTACAAGAGGCAAGCCTAGAATCAAGTTCAAGATACAACAGCAGTAGGTCATCGTCACATGAGCGAACAGAAACGACAGACAAATCAAGCAGGAGAAGTGTTTCAACCAGAAAGTCCAAATCATCGAGCAAAATCTCTAAGTGCTCTTCAAGGAAGAACTACAAGCATAAGGTTCAACGTAAAGGAAGTGAGGGGTCGTCTACGAGTAATCCAAGAACAATTGATGATCACGAGTACAAGCTTCACCCAATCGTAAATGGTGGTTCTTCGGCCACTGCCCCTGCGTCTGACTTCAGCATAGTTTGCGACAGCAATTCCATCATAACAGAGATTACAACAGAGGGATTTGACGAAAGCTACCGCGTCCCCACAGCTACGCAACGCCAACAACCACGACTTCCTAGTAAGAATCCGCTCTACAACGGAAGCGATGCATCTACTGCCAGTGGCCAGGCTACTCCAAGATTAAACGCATTTGATTCATCCGTTGATGACTTGGTTTTTTCTGCGTTGCAGTACGCCCGTAAATCGAGAGAACCTGCCTCATCACATAATGCTTCTGCAAGGACTATAACTACATTATCTCCTGGAGGTCCATCTTGTAGCAGCGTTCAGTCAGGCTACCAAAATCAACGCCGATTTCGGGCAGAGAGGTCGAACCAGATGAACAATAGAAGGAAGAACACGCGCACAGATATTCCTATGCGAGGCAGTTCGCAGTCAAAACGGCGTGGGAGCATTCAAAGCCTGTACAGTAACACGAACTCTGCAGATGGTGCGAGTATTGGAATGGACTTTGCGTGTTGAGCGAAATACAACATAGAAACCAATCAATAAACAATGTAGAGTAGTATGATAGATATTATAGACATCAAGAGTAATGCTGTGACTAGAGTAACAGGGATGAGATTTGCCCATTAGCACACTAAATGCTTCTACCTCTTCACACGAGTAATGATATCATTATTTTTATATTGTGTATGCCTCTACTATTGGCCATTACTTAAATGTATGACATTATCGTGAGCATGACAATGGCAACAATCACATGTAACTAATGCGGCTTCGCCAGCACAATCAGCGGATATCAACGAAAGAAACATGTCATTCACAAGCTTACACAATTGAGGAGAGACTTTCCCTGTCAATAAGTTGTTGTGCAGCATAAGTTTCTTCAGTTTTGACAAGTCTCCCAGTTGAGACGGTATAGAACCTTTGAATTCATTACTTTCAAGGTGTATAGCTTCCAGCTTGTAGAGACTGCCAAGTTCAGTAGGGATTTCGCCCGTGAAACTATTCTTAGCCAAGTTTAGCACTCTGAGGTTCTTCATATCATAAATCAATATAGGAAGTTCCCCTTGAAGCCTAAAGCAAAGAGAAGACTGCTTGAGCTCGAGCAGACAATAATCGCTTGCATTCAAAAAATAATAACGAACTCACTTGTTGTTAGATACATCGAGTAGTTGAAGCCCCGTTAATTTTGTCCACTCAATTGGAATTTTGTCTGTGTCGGTCAGATGCAAGAGAGAGAGGGAGTGATGTTACAGTCAGTCCGAGAGCAGCAACTGCAAATAGAGCAATGTAGAGAGCATGCAAGCACCTTCAAGATGATTATTTGCCAATACCAAAAAGTCTTGCAGGTATGAAAGTATGGAAATCATTAGATCTGCGATGCGAGTAGTCTCAATGCAATATTACGTCTGTGCTGCTCTACTAAGAACTTACCTAAACTAAGCAAGCTTGAGAGCTCTGATGGCAAAACTCCAACAAAGTCATTGTTGTTCATGTGTAATTCATTCAAATGGACAAGCTGACCAATTTCAGTTGGTATAGCTCCACTGAAATGATTATCATTCAAACGCAATGTTTCGAGGTGGGACATCAAGCCGATTTCTGTAGGAATAGGCCCTCCAAGATTGTTGTTTCCGACGTCTAAGGTCACTATGGTTAATCTAGAAAATTCGTGAGGAATCTGCCCCATTAAGAGGTTGGATGCTGAAGAAATAATTCATGAGGTAGTGATCGTCCTTGCTAAAAATCGAAAATGTATAAACAACGCTTGTATGCGTACCGAGATTCAACGAAATCAAACTCTCCAACTGCCCCATCTCATATGGAATGGTCCCTTTCAGCTCATTGCCGGACAAATCCAAATCACGTAGCCGAGCCAGGTCTCCTACTGTATGAGGAATCGATTCACCAAGCAAATTATCCGCAAAATGAAGAACCTTAAGCTGAGAAATTTCTCCGATTTCACGGGGTATGCTACCCCCAATTCTGTTGGCAGAAAAGTTCAAATAAGTCAATTCATTCCACAGCCCAATTTGCGAAGATAGTATCCCAGTAAAGCCGTTATCGCTCATGTCGACATAAGTTAAATGGGGTAAGGTAGTGTATATTTCTTTGCACATCAATCCATGCATGTTGTTTTTCCTCATTTCGATCCGTGAAACGTCTCCGTCGGTGTTGCTGTCAACATCACCTTCGTCATCACTTGAATGGCATTTTACGCCTTCCCATTCACAAATACCTTTC
Source organism: Stephanocyclus meneghinianus (assembly GCA_036940045.1). NCBI lineage: Eukaryota > Bacillariophyta > Thalassiosirophyceae > Thalassiosirales > Thalassiosiraceae > Stephanocyclus > Stephanocyclus meneghinianus. The sequence continues at coordinate 2,198 of JALLPC010000654.1, read as the reverse complement.
TCTGTAAGCCAAAACCGATGCTTTGACCAAAAACTAGTTCCATTATTGCTTTTAAGCGTGCGTTGGCGAGTACGGTTGTTACCCGCTTCGCCGTACTCTGCCGGGATATGCCATTCGTACTCCGTTTCAGTGGTCGAGAACCACAGCACTACCAATCCGTACCTTTGTGTGAGATACGCATTTGAAGGATCAAGTTGTCGCGGATCATCGTCAGCAATCCATTTCAATGCTGCATATTGGGCCGAATGTATATCATCAAATGCGGACGGGTGTGTAACTTCAGTTTCCAGCAGACGAGCTTTTATTGAGTGAAACCGCTCGGACGTTTGAGGTTCTTGATACCATTCGTCATCGCCATCTGCTTCTTGTTCCATACTAGCACCATCACTGTTCGCACTATCCGCTACGTCTTCATTGGACTCCCTTCCGATCAACCTTTTGGCCGTCAACATACCAAATGTCACCATAATGCCAATGCAGACACCAATCGTCAAAATGCAAATCATCGAGTGTTTCAAAGAACGTCGATAATAGTTATGCATTCGACGCGAATGCAAGTCAGCATTATCATCATCGTACGTCAGATTTCCCTCCTTGTCTAAGATGACACGACGTCGAAATTCCGTCTCTTCGTCGTCATCCTCGAAGGAATTGTTCTCGCCATACTCCTTGGCTTCAATAGAAGTCTTCATGCTGACTGCCCCGTTGCGATTGTTGGTGGTGTTCAAACGCTTCGCAGCCATATCTAGCAACCGTTCCCCCTCTTCATCTCTATACTTACTACTCGTCGAACTACGTCCACTTTTGACGCTGGCAGTATCACTGTAATCAGGCGGATTTCCTCCACCAAAGAGAGGAAGGGCATTCCACAGTCCCTCAGAAACCGGCCTCTTCTGGCTGGTATCTTCGTGTTGACGAGCGGCGTTAATTGCGCTCCATCGCAGACTCGTTTCCCTATTCCATCTGTTGTTTGGTTTGGTTGGCTTGGGGCTCAAAGAGTTTTTAATGTCGTGCAGATTCACTTGCATGGCTGTTGCTGCGCGACGAGGTATCCCAATGTGAGACTTGCATTACCAGAACGATTGAATATGTGAAAAATGTGATCGAGCAGTCCGCGCCATATCATGATGTAACTCAGTGCAAACCAAAGGATTCCACAGCAATCATGCATCGTCAAACACACATAAAATGAACTCACCGCCATTCGTACTGGGCCCACTAGCAACACTCCCTTCATCCCACAAAAACTGCTGCGCCGTCCTCTCCAACACGGAGAATCGTGTGCCATTCGGTGCGACAGATTTCCGTGACGCCAATAGTCCGCCTTTGTATGAAGATCGTGGCAGTCTTCCGACGCTGCTACTCAAAGTGCCGGGATTGCCGACGATGTCTCTCAGTAATTGAGACACTCTTCTCGAAGATGGATCTGGCCCGGCCTGTTGCTCGTCTTCCACCTTGGGAGGCGCCGATGTCGCGAAGATGCCAGTTGGGAGTTCAGACACGGTGTCGGTTTCGCCCAATTGAGCTGCGTTTTGCATACGCTGCATCGCCAGTTGACGCTCGTGGCGGCGTCGTTGTTGTTTGTCCGAATTATCGAACGATTGCATGAACATCCTTTTGGTGATGCTGTGCCTGCTGGAGCCCTGATGGAGAAGGTTTATGGTTGGTGCAAGGTGTATGGTACCATACATTATGTTGTGAGGTGTGTTGTCGTCATGATCGCTTTCATTTTCCCATAGCTCTTCGCACGTATGCACAAGAATCACACGGAACACACGATTCTTTCATGCGCCTGGAGGTGCATGATGTCGTCGGTTTCACGTGCACTCTCTCTCCCGTCCGGGCAAGCGTGGTCGTAAATGGTCGTATCGTGAGAGAGAGGTCAATGCTGGAATCATGACAGGCATTCGGCTGTACTAGTATGGAAATCGAAAAGTCGCAACAGAATTTCTTGATATAACGTATCAGGGCTGTTGTGGAGTCGCCACATAAATTCGAACAAGGAACAAAGACATGGTCAACAGTTGTGCACATACCATACCATGCACCTTTTCGCGCGTGAATTTCCCACTTGTGCACTTTTTTTTGCATATTTTCTATTATGTTAAATAATTCTATTTTGATTGTATCTACTGCGCAAAGCTACCGTATATGCCGGATTATAAGTACCACAAATGTCAAAAGATACATTTGAATTG
>JALLPC010000653.1:0-12035 GCA_036940045.1 Stephanocyclus meneghinianus | reverse complement strand
TCCTAATTACTATTTGCTCATGTCAAAGTGAAGAGGGCAATTCTTGTGTTCTGATTACAGGCCATATTCTGGGCTTATGTCTACTTAAAGGGTATGTAGATACTTGGCTCTTGTCACCATCTGAGCAAATTATCCCCTGTAAAAAGTGATATCTGTTCTGTAGATGCAGGTTACTGGAGCAAACTAGTAGTTTGAACAGCAAAAACCCACAAGACACATTGGCAAAACTGGGTGGCCTATGTCCATCCTTTAAAAGTGGATGCTTACTTATAGAACATTTTGCACAACATGCAAGTTAGATGCCTCACTGGTTAAGCAGCATGAGTAGTCACAAGTTTGGATCAGTGGATTTGGAAGAAGAGACTGGATCTGCAATGGCAATCTTGGCTATTGGTCAGGAAAATGCCCTGGTGAATGCCAAGATCCAACAAAACTACAAAAGTTGGAAAAATTACAACCACAAGTAACATAGACCTTGAATGGTTGGCACAAGATGGATGGGCCAGTATTGAAGAATCTCTTGGTCAAAGAAGGAATTCTATAACTCCTTGTGACAAGGGCTGAAAGTCCAAGGATAAGGTCTTGCATCACACAGTGTCAGATCTAGCACTGGTGGTATTTTATGTTCCCATCCACATCAGAGAAGAATCTGTCATGAACATGAACAATGAGAAAAAGCATACTTAACATTTCAACATAGCAAAGGTCTTGTTCTTCATGAAACATGGCCAGTTTTGTCAGCTATCATGGATGACACCAGTTCAGCATGTCATGATTGCTGAAGGCATCAACCAAAAACTAGACAACACCAAAAATGGGTGGCACTGATTGTGCATACAGCATGAATGGAATGTTGATGAAGATGTTGACCCTGTCCAAGCATAGAATGTCAGTACTGTCACATTCAGGAGAAAATATATGGGGATTTAAACATTCTGCCTCTGATTGATTCCATGACATAACAGACTGCCACATGAGTGTAGCCACCAAAGCAGCAGCTATAACCCTTTTTTACCCATCAACAAAGATTGTTCCAATTAAACTTTCTGACAGTGGTAGTGGCTTCATGCATACTGGAGGTGATGATGCTTTATCCCTCAAAATATGGCACAATGAAGCCAGAAGGGAATTATGTAATGAAAGAGCTGTCACACAATAACAGAATAAGAGGTCATATCACCTAGTCTGGGGCCATGCACCCCCAAGTGTGATCTCATTTCTGTAGCCTGCTATCTCAGTTTACCAATTGCCTTCATTGTACAAATATCAATATCTTTAGGAATGTTCAAACATGTACAAAAATATACTTCCACTAAAGGGTTGCAAGCTTTTAGAATCCACCTCAGATGCATTGAACCATGAAGGCTCATGAATCAAACATGATACAATCTCATGAGCAAATCCATTCCAAATAGAAAAATCAGATATTGATTGAGCAGATCAAGTGATACTTATGATTTAGCTAGAGCTTATTGGCTTATTTGTGAGAAAGTTGCAATGATATGCTATAAGTGGGGAGAAAGTTCAATATATGACATATGTATACTTTACAGGTATCATCTTTGCATTTATTAAAATGGAGTTAGTATAAAGAATGCACTGGATTATGGCATGTGTCGTACAACAAAATAAGTATTTAAATGTGACACAAAACAGAGGAGTCAAGAAAAAGGTATGTTGAACTATGATGATACTTGGTGTGTAGTTGACATGAAGATTGATTGTAAAAAGTGAGCATATGCTTCACAACATCCTCTCAGTCAGTACTAAGGTTTTGTTCAACATGATGGAGGCAATTCATTGAAAAGGCTGATTCATCCAAATGATCTTTCACAGGTATTTCAACAAAAATGCAATGGTCAATGATAAATCATTCCTCAAAAGTATATCTGTTGATGTTTGCATAACTATGTGTTTATGTAGTTACATTTAAGATTATTATTTTATTTATTTTGTATGTGTGTCAAGATGTGTTATCATTATTTCTGAGACACATTTTGACCCATCGCAAAGTAGCAAAGACACATTTGACCGAGACAGATGAGCATTGAGGCCACCATGTTGATTTCTGTGTAGATAATGTTACAATTCCTTTTTAAACCAATTCTCTTTTCAATTAGGCTCTAATCCTTGATCAATTGTCACCATCAACCAAGCAGGATAATTATTATCCTTCTATTCCATTTCAATTGCAAGAGGTTACCAGCCCAATGTCTTGGGTTTCATCTTTGTCAAAAACAAAGGTATCATTGCTGTCAACCAAATCATTGTTTCATTGAATTTCTTGCAGAGTGCCCTTATTGAAAAGGCCTTGGGCACCCTGTCGGACATGCTTGTGCAGTGATTTTGTCTCATTTTTTATCTCAACTTGAAGTTTTATGTCCATGTTTGTTGCTTGCCATTCCATTTTTGAGATCACAATGTCAAACAAAGAGACCTTTCAAACCCCATGCAGCATACCACCCCCACTGCTGCTGAGCATGTCTGCGTTGTATCAAGGGTGCACTCTGGATCTTGCGGGTTTGACCCTATGTCATGAGACAATGGCAGATCTGGTTGCTGAAAGCAATACCAAGCAGCCACCAACCGTGCTTACTCGCAACACCACTGCTGGTAAGAGTATTTCCTTCATTTTGGGAGTGAGTGTTGGCCATCATTCTTCCATTGCTTTGACCTCCATTGTTTATCCAGTGACAGATTAGAGCTCAAAACTCTTGTGCTACACTGATATGCTGGATAGCAACATGTAGGACATTGCTATGATCCTTTGCAAGGAGGAGTATGGTACTCCTGGTTTGTCAGAGTACTGCAAGAATATGTCCTTCGCAACCTACTCACTCTCGGAAAAGTGTGGTGTTGCTTGCCACAAAATTGTTTCTTCTTCCAAGAAGGGCAATCAATTTCACAATCAGTACATCCAAGAATTGATTCTGAGTATCCTCCATCAAGTCCACAAAGGACAACAATGCAGTCGGTCCTATGACTTCATGGATATACATGAACTTTTGCTTGATTGGATGGAGATCTGTCAAGTGATGATTGTATAGTGTGGTGGGACAATGCTGCAGTCAATCTATGGACCGACTGGGACTCATGCTCCAAGGAGCAGGTTTTTCCATGACAGTACTCTGTCAACAAGTAATTCTCTGATGCAAATCGAATTGCTAGCAGGTGGTTGAAAGAATTTGTTTATGCTTCTTCATCTGATTCCTCACGCAATGCTGTTAGGAAGAAGCATGAGAAGTTGCAGCCAAATGTTGTAGTGGTGCGACATATCTTTATTTGAACTTCTGCAAAATGATTCACAGCAGATGATGATGCAACAAACCTTTATGTTAAGAGTATATGATCTTGAATCATGCATCGGCAGCATTGGCAAACATCATACCTTCAAAGGATCTCAATCAGAGTTGAAGTGAGATGTGAAAGGAGCTGTGAAACTACATTTCTTGTATCGAAATAGCTCATGATGAGGTTTAATTTTATTTTGTGACTGTTGATATGGTGCAGAGAGCTTGTATAGTCCATGAACTTCTAAATTACCATTATAAGCATCCCATGTGGATTTTATCGTGCAATTCAATCCCGGCACTCTCTTCTCAGCATTGAGGTGATGGGAGATTGGGGAGCGGGGAGGAAGGGGGGGGGGCACAGGAGGACTCACTTTTTTCTTGCTAGTCGTGCTATGCGCTAGCTGTAGGAACAAAGAGCATTGCAGGACTGCGAGCGTGCCCATTACCAAGACCTAAAAAAACGTAGGACAACGTGGAATTCATGAAAGCAAATGTGTCATATTGAATAATAGAAACAATCAATTCAGGACTAGAAAACTGGATTCTCGAAGCAAGTAGCATATTGCACTCTGATCTAGATTAGCAACAATTTCGAATCCCCCGATTCACAAGAAAACAAACAAAAATTAACTCCCCCCACGCCAACTGACGGTGGCGGCGTTGTGCCCCAATTTCCTCTCTAATGTTTCCATGAAAAGAGGAGTCATGTCGCGGCTGTACGCAACTGAGACAAGGCACTTGTAGATACTTGAATAAAAAACAACGGCGGCGAACCATGACCAATCCTCTTACGTGACCGATTGACGACACCTCCAACGCTACTTATCGTGACGCATCCGAGAAGGCGTGGAAGAAATTTAATTTTCGATGACTTAACTCGTATTTCTCGTTGGATTCGAATGAGACTAAAACTCTAGTAATGAAATGTATCCCCCCAAGCCCCGACACTTATGACAACATCTCCCTCGAATTAATTTCCAACCAAAATATTATTGATTGGAATATGCACCAACTTGACGAAAAAGCCAATAAATCCCATGATCAAAAATCCGATCCCGGTTGCACGAGCAATCTGGGTGAACTCCTTACGGTCAGGCTTGGTGCATTTTTTGACGAGGTGGATAGAGTCCTTGGCGAATTGACGGAGAGGTTGGATGAGGATCTCGTTGAAACCTTCTTTTTCTGTCATGATTTATGGATTTTGGGAAGACTGCGGTGTGAAATGAGATTTGGGTGCTAGGGTGAGAAGGAGCACGAGAATACCGGGTGTGTATACAGAGAAAGCAAGGAATGTTCACTTTTTGGTTCGTTGTGGATTCATAGCTATTGCGACAAATCCACCAGAGGCAGAGCGCGGTATTCAATGGGTCATCGACACGCATTCCACGTCGACGTCGACATCGACAAGGGCACAACATAACGGCATGCCAGTCGACAATCAACCAGGACGAGAAAGCAAGAGACTCAATTGAATGTTTAGGACAGGATGGACGCGCGTTGTCTTACCGAAATGGACTGACCGCTGCCGAAGGAGAGCACTTGTACGAGACGGCTGGACTGAATAGCTTAGCAACGATTATTTGTTAGGGGTTGAGACAAAAAATATGAAATTTACGGTGAGAGGCGCTCGTGAGATTTGGCGATAAAGCCGTCGCGAAAAATAGCGTTGGGTCCTCAAACCTCCACGTGGAATTCAATTGGTGTTTTAGGTTTTTGTTGTCGCCCCGCATGGTATTGTACCATACATAGGCATCAAAATATATCATGCTCCCATAAGAGGTGTCCCGACATGTCCAGCCAACCATTCATCACATAATCATCACATATTATTATTTATACCGTATCGTACCATACCATTGCATAATCATGTTGTTGTATCGTTTGCACAACATCACCCATCCACGCGTCCAACATGTGTTATTACAAAAATTACCAGTAACATACTGTACCATACCATACAATATGGCTACAGTATGGTTCACCAGCGGTGAGCTTGGCCCCACTCGGTTTCCACTCAGAACATCATCCATCCGGTCACTCCTTTCAGCATCCCCGACGTGAGATTTGATACTTTGTACCCCCAGGCCAAGGACCACCGACTTGAGCTAACGGCAAGAAAGATTCTACGTACTCATATTAACGGCAACATTTCTTGAATCTCGTGCTTGGGTTGTCGCTTTGTGACGTTTAGCAAAATCTTTCAGAAGCATCATCCACCGTTGATACAACAACGTCGCAAACAAACCGTCAGCAAAGATGGAAGAAGCAAAAGTGCAAGCCCTTCACGACACACTCTCCAAGCTCAAAAAATCCGCAGGTCTCGGAGTCTCCTCCCACTACAACTTTGGTAAAATCAAGACCACCGAGGTCAACGGGAAAATAGTACGAGCCGACGGTCTTCCAAATAACCCGCTCTATTTCCCGTTTGTCAGGGAGGGAACATACGACAGGACGAAATCGGATGCGGCGAAGTACGGCGATGGAAGGGCGATTAAGCGCAATTTCGATGACTGTGAGGATCGACAGTCCCGAGACGACTGTGGCAGCAGCGGCGACGACGATGATGCCAAAAAGAAGAAAAAGCTTGCGGCGAAAGCGAAGAAGAAGGAAGAAAAGAAGGCTGCGAAGATAGAGGCAAAACGACAGGCCAAGTTGGAGGAGAAGCGGAAGGCCAAAAGGGAGGAGAAGAAACTTGCTAGAATGAATAGTGCACTATCGTCCACGGAGAATACGACAACGAACGATGACGAGGAGTCAAAGAAGTCGAATAATAAAAGGAAGCATATCAGTGAAGAGGAGTCAAATACACAACCTGATGATACATCTCGAGAGAAAAAGAAGTCAAAGAAGGTGAAAAAGAAAAGCAGCGATGTGAGCAATTCATCCATTCAGGAAGAGAATGACAAACCAAAGAGAAAGAAATCAAAGAAACAATCGAAAGAAAAGAAAAGGAAAGAAGCAGAAGATGATGTTTGCAGTCAACCGAAGAAGAAAACAAAGAAGAAGGAGAAATCCAAGTAATGCTAGATTTTACACTTCACAGTACATAATACACATTGTTTCGTAACTTGAACGGTCCCTGTTAATCATAATTCAACTTGAAGGCTACTCAACAAACCAATCTACAAAATTAATGCTTCTTGCATCTATGAAAATCAAATCCACAAAACAGCGATGCCACAAAAAACACCAAGAACCCACCAGCAACAATCAGAAAGCCAACCCATCTAACATTCTTCCACCACATGGCCCTTCTCAAATTCCTACTGGAACTCTCAAACTTGAATGCTGCTTGATTCAATCTATCCGTCTTGTCCACCAGCAATTCGATCTTTTCCCCCCTCTCCAGAACCTTTTCAATATTCTCCACCATGACCCCCTTCACATCCTCGATCTGATTCTTCACCGCCGCTATATTATCGACATTACTCCCGGCGCTGTTGTAATAGTCCATCCTCTCTTTAATCGCGCGACTGAACTCCTCATTGAGACTGAAGGCGATGGCGCGTTGGGGTATTTCGAGACCGTATTTGTGAGTGAAGAGATTTTTGATATCTTGGAGGAAGGCGAAGGGAACGCGGTGTTTGTTTTGTTCGTCGGACATGCAGAGGAAGCATATTCCGTGTTCGACGGCGTAGTGAAACTGTTTTTGCGGAGGATGGAGTGACGCGAGCGGAAGAAGGAGAGGGGTGAAAATGCGGCGAGGGTTTGGAAAAAATAAATGACGATGATGAAATGATGCGTCTGCCATGAGATCTCACCGTGTATTCGTCGTAAACATAGGTCATCCGTCCATCCACCGGGGGTATCTTGGCAAGGAGGACTCGTGTGACCGTTGGAAAATTTCCTGTCACTTCACGTGACCATTCAAAAACGGGGTGAGTTATTAAATGAGTTTGGCATGGACATAGACAAAGATTCATGACAAGCTTGCTCGGGAGAATGGCTTTGCTGCTTCGAGAATAAATTTTAGAACAGACACGCTGCTCGTGCTCATTACTTGTCATGGAACGATTGGGAACTGACCTGACGTTGCCGTGTATTCTGCGAGCACGGTCTTTTGACGAGAAACCAATGCGTATACGATTGTCATTTTGCTGTATAATATTGCAGTTCGGGGGCGGAAGGATGGGAGGAAAAAGTTTACGGGAGCGTCCTGGGAGCGTCGCAAGCTTGCTCTAGAGAGAGTGAGGGCCTGTGAGGGCGAATATAGTGCCCAATAGTATAGATAGTATTGTAAATTACCGAGGTCTTTGATACAATACACCACGAGAAGCAACTTTTATCGATAAGAAGTTGCAAGAAGTCCCACTAATAATGACCTTTCCCGCATTCCTGACCACAACATAAAGAAAAATCAATTATATGGTACTTCCGGACAGTCTCTCCACAAGTGGACCATGTCCCTCGCTGCCATCGCAATAATCGGCCGCCAAGGCAATCCAATCTACATCCGCGACTTTGATGACACCAATCTCCTTTTTAATCTCTACCGTCAAAAATCCACACCTTCCGAGGCAGACAATGACTTCTTTTGCGACGCATTCATAGAAGAAACGGCGGAACAACGATCCGAATGGCAATGCAGCATCAAAAATCAATTTGAATTATTCTCAGCATATGAGAGGTTGGTGCAAATTCTGGAGGGGGGATGGAAGGGTGCTGGCATGGGGCCGGATGCGTGCTGGATGGGACTTGTTTGTTCTGTGGGTGGATTTAATGCTTACGGTAAGATTTGTTGTTTTTCCCCTCGCATTGACACAGCAAGATAATCAAACCTGCTAAACGGCGATGTCTCTTTCTCTTCTTTGCTCTGTGTCAGGATATGTCACCACGAATGTAAGATACATCACCCTAGTCGAAGATATATTTGCTCCTGAGGATGCGCAGCTGCAGATGGCCCGGGAAAATGAACTGAAGACGCTGCTTGTGAGTGATTTTGAATCGCCTTCGTATTAAATGCTTTCGTCCCTTCTCTTTAAATTGATCGTTGTTGACTCGCATTCTGCCCTATCTTCTCCAAAAGTCCCAACTTCACGTTCTTTATACCGATTACTTGCTGAATCCATTCTCGATACCCAATTCAAAAATAAGTTCGAATCGATTCAGTTCTGGAGTTCTCAACTTGGTAAATAACTTCAACGAACGGCGATAGAGTTTGGGATGACAACAAACATACCAGAGGACACTGACGCGCAAGTTGTGTTATCATTGATTTTGTGCGTCCCGTGATGTACTAAGTAAAAATGAAGCATCATACAACAGATAAAAAATGCCATAGTAAACCAGCTCCTAAAGTGCCATCATATTGTAGCCGGTTATATTTGCAATGGATTAAATAATTTATTTTTCTTTGTATAGTGTTCTTACATTTTTTGCATGCGTGCATATCAGTATGCAGCCTTGATTATTTGATTTTTGTGTGGTTTTTGAGCATAAAAAATTGGGAAGTTCGATCCTTGCTCATGGAGTCTTCCGTTGAGATGGATGAGAGAGTTGATTCGATAAACTAGCTCGCATTCAAGGGACTCGAAGAGCGAAAGATGGGTTATAACGCAAATCGGATACCGGCGTAACAAGTCAATATATTTGGAAATGGAAGATCAAACAAAGCCAAAGAATACATACTATCCCATGTCTCAGTTGTGCTTCCTCGGCTGCTGGATAGGATTCCCATGTCTATGCACGCCCTTGACAGTCTTGGGGTTAACCTTTTGAAACTCCACCTTGCCCTGTTTGTAGTTCGTCGCGGGTCTCACCTCATGAGCCTTGGGGACCACCAAAGCCGTTTCCTTCAAGTTGACCGACCCGGCGTGAGCCGCGGCCGCCTTGGCAATCACCGTGGCCAACGCGTCGTTCCTCAATGCGCGGGCGGTGTGGGGCTTGCCCACGAGACCTGCCGCGCGACGGCTCTCCCAGCGTTTGTTGTAGCCGGCGAAGGAGGAGCGGGCAGATTCTTCGCACTCGTCGAGGAAGGCAAGCCATGCCATTAGATCGACGTAGGCTTCCGCGGCTTCGATTTCGGCTACCTATTGTGATGAAATTAGGGAGAAGGAAACAGATAAAGCGGGTCGGAAGGGTGTTATCGGCACTTGACGTCCATATCCACATATCATAGCCACGTCTATCAACATCAAACAGAGAGAAACTTACATCCGAAGCAGACGGGGGAAACGTCTCATCAATGGCGTCGTCTTCGATGTGCAACAAAACCTCATGTTCGGGATGAGATCCATAATAGACGCTGGACGGAACTCCATCATTGAATATGGCGAACTCGTAGACGGGTTCAAAAGGTTTGGCTAGCGGGGAAAGAACGGAGTGCATAGTTATTCGATTGGAAGGTGTTGATAAGCTAATTTGGATGAATTGGATTGGATATCAGAGGGACAGGTTTTCGGTGTTTTGCGATGTGGCGTATGGATGTGGACACTGAGTCGCTTTGTTCTTTTTGGTAGTTTGTTTGGCAGTGTTCGGGAACTTCAGCCTCTGCATTGTAGATTACATTGACACAAGCATCAATTGGGGGGATCTTGATTTTCTTTGTTCACGGTATCTACCTTTACTGCAGGTTTCGGCTTTGAGGCATTGTACAAGAATTAAACGCATATACTTGGAAAATTTTAATAAAATATTTCTACATTTAATGGCAGACGTATCTTGTGAACAAAGATCTTTCGTGTCACGTCATGGCCTCTCAGCAATGGTTGTCATATGGTATCTACTAATTACGTAAGCAACAAAATCACACGTATTCTTTCTATTTATATGATTATAGATATAAAAGTCATACAAAATTTTGAAAAGCTATAAGACCAAAAAAGCACAGACATTGTTCATCATACTTTATGTGCTACATAAAATCCTTAATAATGAAAACAAGACTGAGAAACCTAAGGCCATTCGCCATCGACTGGATTAAAGTCCTGGGGATGAATTTTTTACCCCACTTTTCCAAAGTTGAAGTGTTCCCCCGAGGCAATTTTTCACGCCAACGACTGAGTGAAATTCATACACTTTTCCGCCCACACAAAATATGCCTGCAACCGTGTTTTTAAAAAATTGTTGGTGGGGTAAAACATCATTGATTTTTAACCTCCACTCATGTCACAGGTCGTTGAACTTTCAGATATTCTATTGTTGTTGCCAAGTCCACGGAGTTCGTGTTCCGATCCAGAGTGTCATTCAGAATGGGATAAGGATGTCACTTTGTTAGTTGGATTTTGGGCGGAGGGAAATGATGATGTTTCCACAATGGGAGGCTATTTTATTAAATCTGTCAGTATTTGTGCATCAATGCAGATGCCTGAAGTGATGATGGAGTCGCAGAAGTGAACAATTACTAATGACTCCCTTGAAGGATGAAAAGATGTGATTGTTGGTGTCAGAATGCACTGCTTTGGTGCAACACATGCTCAAGATAGAGTGTATTGCCAATTTATGCCCATGATATTTTTATAATTCTATTGTAACATGCACAAATAATTAAAATGCTGGACAAGGCCAATTTGACACATCAGAATGGGATAAGGCAGTCACTTTTTCAGTTGGATTTTTGGAGGGGAAAAATGATGGCATTTTGGAAATGGAAGGCTTATTTTGTAATCTCTGTCAGTATTTGTGCATCAATGCAGGTGCCTGTAATGATGGTGACACCACAGAAGGGAACAATTTACCAATAACTTCCTACAAGGACAAAAAGATGTAAGACTGTTAAATCAAATTTGTGCCGAACTGATTTCGACTCCTACCCCAAAACGTATTAAAGATACCCCCCAGATCGCAGTAAGCAATATCGATATTTGGCTTATTGGCATCAGTCTAATCAGAATCAGCCAAACTAAATGTCTGTTTTATTTGCATTTGCTGTATTCATGGCTTGAGAAAAGATAACTATGAAATCTTGACAATTTCAGACTTACTTCGTTAGTACGTTGACTTTTTTGGTACAGTACGTGGTGTGTGGTTGAAGGGGTGAGTGAGTTGATCAATGCTGTTGGTTTGTTGCGATGATTGATGGTGGTATGGTACGATGTGGTGCAAAAAAAGAAAAATGGATGCTGCTAAGATTTTTGATCTGGGAGACGGACCATCTGGCCAGTCAGGATACCTTTACCCCAAAAAATTCAGTTCCGCACAAATTTGGTTTAACAGTCTAATGTGGTTGTTAATGTCAGAATGCACTGCTGTGGTGCAGTATGTGTTTGAGATTGAGGTCTACAACTACAAGAAGGTTGGTATATCATCTTCATCTCTATATGCACCTTCAACCATTTTGATGTGAATAATCATGGATCATGAGAGATTACAACATATTGCATCAATATTCAGCCTGTACTGCATTCTCTTTGTCCTCTTCCCCACCTGGCTCCACTGTTCTCCAAAGAAATTGTTGCTACCAGCATGTGCTGATGCCATGGTTGTCCCCATTTGCATCGAATGGGGGTAGACAGAAGCACTCTTCTTGCGGAGGGGAATACTCTCAAAGACAGAAGGGTACGGCAATGCAGACGGGGTGGGGTCGCATGGGTGTTGTCTTTTGTGAGTTCACCACTTACTCCCTGTAGGCAGTTGCCTGCTCCCTATGCTTGCACACAGCTGTTTGACTATAACATCTGCTGACGAACCCCAATATTGTTGTGCGGCAACAAATTATCTCCGACAGCTGCTCTCTTTGCAGGGTTGTGTGGAAGTTGTTGGACCCCAGTCCTTGAAGTAAGGGGTTGGTGGGTGTGCTCAGGC
>JALLPC010000652.1:0-12043 GCA_036940045.1 Stephanocyclus meneghinianus | reverse complement strand
GTTTTAACTGGACACCAAGGATCCAAGAAAGTGATGAAAAACTCAAATACTTAATAGTCCTTTTCCCATGATGAAGTAGATGCATGGTTTTACATTCAATTTCAAATAGAAAGCTGTTAACTGCATTTTGCAGACCTCTTATAGGAAATATCTCCTTATTCAACAGCAGATATGCATTTTTTTTAATTCCTCATCAATTTTTTCACAATTTTTTGTTTTCTGGGACATTTTGGACCAAGTTTACAGTCACCATACTCTCTCCTGAATGCACCAGTCTTAAGTAACTTATTCTCTTCTTGGGTGCAATGCCAACAGTCTGACCAGCAATTCCATTCAATGTGTGATCTGTTCTTATTTTCAAAAATCATTTTCTTGGCAAATTTGTGTAAGATTTCCTCTTTTCTCTCTACGGCATCATTGAAAAAAAGAAATTTGGCATATGCATGATTCTCCTCTTTAATGAGTGAGGTCATATCCGTACCATAGAAAAAATCATAGTAGTACCCAAGTAATCATACCCCCAATGGGTTATGAATCCAATTATTTCTCTCCCTGTCCGTCATCCAGAAGGATATGATTTCAGAACTTTGTGGCAGGATGGAGTTGACACTGCCTCGGCATTCTGAAATCACACCCCTCGAGATCTCCAATCACACCCCCTCAATAGCCATTCATTTTTGATTTGGGTGACGGGCAGACAAGCATGGAGTTCTTTTGTATTGCGCATACAATGGTACATTTTCTACTGATAGAAAAAATAGTAGTGATGCTGCTTACGCATTCTGAACTCTCAGATCTCTCAAATCCAACCGCATCGTGAGAGCAGTTTTGGGTGGGTGCGAAGGTATGATTTCACTTCCTATTGTATAGACGGACCATGGTACCCCTTTGAGCTCATAACCCAATGAGGGGGTATGATTCCTTGGATAGTACTACTATTTTCTCTGTGGTATGGACATGACCTTACACCCTCTGTAAAGGGACACACACCCCACGTTACCATACCATCGCACAAATTTTGTTAGTAAAATTTACATAGTATCTTTAAAAAAATATTCTTCCACAAAGGTATCATACTATATTTATATGTAACTTACCCTGACTTCTAGTTAAATTTCCTGTCTGTCAAAATGCATAGAAATCCACGGGTTTCTGTGTTTTTTCCTCCCTGATAAGGAGATAATGTCATTTCGATATGTATCTTTTGACATTTGAGTGAGGTTTGAAATTTTTGAAAGATACCATTCAATTTGATTGACTCAGTATATATTGATTCCTCTGTAATAAAATTTATGTTAAAAATTTGAAGATAGACGCAATTATGAATCTACGAAAAATTTCCTCCACATATCTCTTCTGTGCACATAGTAAATTTTGCTTCGATTGCAGCTCCATCCAATGAGTTCTCGAAAACCATGAACGTGCAGTGACTGTGCAGTCGATTCACCGAGACCATATCACATTAGTGTAGCATTGCGTTCTTTAAAAGATAGACTGTCATTGAGAACAAGGACTGAAAATCGGATTAGTACGGAGAACTCGTACAACAAAACCAGTTGACAGTTGATTCTTTCTCAAGACAACAATCTCTTTTGTTTTGTCCTCCAAGAAAAGCAACAAAAACATTTGGGGTGAAATTCATAAGAGAATAAGTTATCTTAAAATGATGTTCGACGTGGACTGTCCCCAAACACCCGACGGTAACTCTCCCAAGACGACTCCCAGTCGACCGCACTATAATCCCCCTAGACGAAACTTTGCGAACAGTTCAATCACCGCACCTAATCGCAAATTTGTCCCACGCGCACGAAGTACGAGTTACGAATATTACCCTCGACGTAACGTTATTGGCGGAATAGAGCCTGAGGAGACTGCGCACGTGCCACCCCGCACAACGGCAGGTGTAGTCCGAGCTCCATCTTCGGGCCCAGCTCTATACGGAAGAGCCTATCATGCTGCTCCTGGATATAGTTCGTCAAATAATCCGTTTGACGATGATGGAAGAGATTCAAGCAATCGAGCGAGAACGCATTCAGATAGTTGGTGGAAGGAGGAGATAGTGGACGAGAGTGATGATAAGGGGGATGTTTTGGATGGGTATTACGGATTGAGCAAGAAAGGTTAGTGAAGCTTCCTATTCTTCTTTACATTGAGTCGCAAGACAAATCGAAACATGTCCCACAAAACTACTATCGAACTCATGCCATCACTCGAACTGATTCATTGACAAGACAAGCAGGAGTTTTATGGAAAATCGAATAATCCTTTCGACGAGTCCACCGTAAACAGAAATGGTCAAACTTCTTTCCATTTGCACAAAACTGGACATGTAACTGTTGGCATTGGAATCAATCAAGACGGAAGCGTGGAATCTTCGTTAGTGGACAATGTAGAAAATACGTTTAAGAATCAATACAGTGTAAACGGCCCCGATATAGATTCGCACGCTGCTCGTCGAGCTGCCGCCTCGGCACTTCAGCTTGCGAATCAAAGAAATTATGGCGATAGTGCCAACACCTCTGTTTACCAGCAAGCCGCAGCGATAAGGAGCAGTGGTCAGTGCCAAGTGGATGACTACTCCTTCAGTACCATCAACATCCACAACATTCCTAGGGACGACTTTGAATCTCCTAAGAGAGCGGATTCTCGCACTGGTTCTTCACTTCTCAAAATGCCTAAATGGATGGAAGGCTTTGTTCCCGCAAGCACCGCGAACTACGATCCACCTGTTTACGGTATACCTGCCAATCTAACACGTGAAACAAATATAGCGCCACCAATTCGAGGTAATCATCAAGATTGGTGGTCGTCCTCCCCTAAAGTAACCTTTGACACTGGATATCAAGACAGAAAGTCCTCCTCTCGTTGGAACAACCTTACTTATAGCCAGAAAATCGGTGCGGGGGTCATTTGGGTAGCGTTAATGTCCACGCTCATGGGGGTTACGATTTGGTCTTTGAATAAGCCAGATGACGTGACTGATAGCAAACGGGGAAGCAGTAGTTTGCAGGGATTCCTGTCGGCAAGCGTAACGACTGCGCCAACTTTCGCTCCGAGCGTCATGACGCCACGGCCAACGCGGCAACCATTTTCTAGAAGTCCGGTAAAAGGAAACTCCGCTCTTCATGAAAAAGTAAGACACTTTTTGATCGAATAACGAGTTATCAATAATTGATAGACTCGTAATCCTTATTTTTTTCCTTGTCTCAACACGTTCTCCAGGATGCCTTTGCTACGCCCCGCCCATCACGAAAACCCATTACATTAAACCCGACATATCCTCCAGTTGTGTCCCCAGCACTGTCATCTCGGACAAGTTCTCCATCTCGTCCTCTTTCCGCGGGGGAAACTGCCCTTGTCCAAGCAGTACCGTCATCTTGCACTGACAACCAAGGGTATTATCTGAATCACCTTTTCAATCCTAAGGATTGTGCATGGCTTTACAATGACAAGGACGGATATACGGACCGAAAAGATAAGAATTGCGGAACAGCCTTGTACCCGCAAACAGATCTCGGTTCTGCATGCCCTGGCACTTGTGCCTTGTATAATGGATGTGGCACTGAATTGCCTACTTCAACTGCCTCATCAGAGTCTGCCACTTATGATGGAATTGCATTCATGTCTGGAACAGCAGATTACCTCACGCCTACACAGACCGAGAGCCGAACTAATAGCGTCCAGTTGTGTGCTGACAAGAGTGGCACCTTCAAAAATCACTTGAACAGTGACAAAACGTGCGAATGGTTGTACAATGAAAAACCAGGTCAAACCGATCGAAAAGATAAAAACTGTGGACATGATCAATACCCCATCACAGAGCTAGGACAGAATTGCCCGCAAACCTGCATCTGGTACAACAAAAGCGGGTGTTCGTTCATTCAAACACGGTCTGTGGAACCAAACCTTCGCGCAGTTGACGTTTCATCCACTAGATGCGTGAATGGCAGTGGAAAATATGAAAATCATCACGGAGACCGCAAACAATGTCAATGGCTACATGAAGAGGGTCTCCCAGAGATTGAGAAGTTCCGTCAAGATAGAAACTGTGGAACCGATCAGCATCCCATCACTGATTTGGGCATGAAGTGCCCGTGGAGTTGCCGCGAATATAATGGTTGCAGCGAGTTACGTAATTGAGCTAGGAGAAGAGAAGATGTTGGGAGATCTCCTCCGTTTTCGAATGTGTTGAGTTTTGTGCGTTCCGTCAGTGTTTCAGTGAATTTTCAATTCTCTGTCAAGCCGGCAAGGACGAGCAGTGGGTGTTTGATCAAGCATTATTCATAAAAATAACAAATTTGATGTGATTTCGATGCCTTCATTCGCATTTTCGTAAACACTATCAGCCCAAAGCTTTGGCTACGATGTTTGTATGGGTAACGGTCAAAACAACACCCAAAAAACTGAAGTTAGTTTACCTTTTGGGAGGTATGGTAATTAACTTAAAAACAATTAGGACACAAAGATTGTCAAGGAGTGTGTCCCAAACATCTTGTTGCAGTTAAGCTGTGTTCTTTGGTCACCCATTCCAATGCCTCCTGCACTATGCAACACGCTAAGTTCGTGTATCGTACTGAAAGAGGGTGATCTTTCTCTGCTTCCAGCCTCGCCAACTTACCTATCATTTAGCTATTGTAGAAGGGCCTCAAGGCCACAAGAATATCTTGTTTATCAAATTCTTTGCTCATCAAATGAGGCTGGGGGAAACTGCAATATAAGCATACTGTGTAACATAAAGTAGAAATAAATTAATTGATGCTACAATAACCCTCCAAGCAATGCAAAAACGCGCAGTAGTACAACTAATACTGCTAAAACAAGCAGTAGTATTGCCCGTTTTCCGATATCTTCAAGTTTGGATGGCTTCAAGGCTTCGCTGATCGTACCATAGCATTCCTCGCAAAAAACTCCCAAGATCAACCCCCATATGAAGTAGGGTTCATTTCTATTGCGTTTATTCCATCTATGTCTTAAATGGACACAGCAACAGCGCTCCATCACTGCCTCAACTACTAGATCTGCCAGAGGTCGAAGCTGCACATCATGATAACTCACTCATCCCTGTTGCCATAGCTGCCTCTGTTGCAGGAGGTTCGACCAGTGCTGGTGTTGCTGTGATATCAGTGTAATCCATTGCAGATACCATTGTTAATCCTAGTTTTATACCTCTGTTGTTGTCATACCTCACTCTCCAAAAATTCTAACTTAGCGTCGCCAATTGATGTGCTGTGTGTGCAAAGTGGAAGAGGGTATTCAGTGTCAGTTGCATAAGAGAGGATGGAAAATGATAATTGATGCAAGCTATCAAAGTGTCGTGTTTAAAGGCCATCCGTTCTTGAGTATATAACAGGAAGTGGCTGGCATCATGCTCTGATGAAACTTGTATACTTATTGCAAATAACATTGGAATGGCTTCTGATAACTTTATCTTCAACCATGAAAGGTTTCATGGATTGACTTGTTTTCAAATAGCTTATCATTCTCTGATGAGAGGATTATGGAATTGCAATCATGCATATAAAGGAGCAATTGGGGCAGAAGTGGGAGACACACAACAGAAAAGAAAGCCTCATCTGAGAGAAGTGAATACTAGTCATGCAATGTTTCTATCATTGCGAAATAAATATAGTTTGGGTTCAATTTCTAGGAAGAAATCTAGGGCTTAAAAACACAAGTTCAATTTAGAATGTTTAAATTTAATGCAATTCACCCATAGTTTGTTGATTAGTTTATTTTTTCATAGAGACATTGACTCAATAAATACTGTATGAACCAAGACTTCCATATTACATTTTGTTACGTATGACTTGTGTATATTTGTCCAAATTCATTGTGCAATACACAAAAACCTCTTGCCAACTCTCCACAGTACTGGAAACCATGGTGGCAATTGTGTATAGGTCTCCATTGAAAGTCACCAACCATCTCTTCACTGATTCACAAATTCCCTCACATTTGCAAAATTAATGTGTCCGTGAACAGATTCAGGTAGAACTGATTCAAATGATTCATTGTTTCTGCCAAGTGTGTCTTGAAGCTCACTCCCATCTTCATCAATGTCTCAATGACCAGTGTAAATGTTGTTGGCATTAGGGCAGATGCTACGGATGAAGGAGACGACACATTCAGGAATGTGAATCAAGAGAAACATGCAACATACTACGCTTGCCCTTGAGCACATCTTTATAAAAGAGAGCCTTGCATGGATTGTTGTAAGAGGTGGGGCAAAACATGACAGGATCGGACACAGGTGGATCGAAGTGTTGGAGATGTGTAGATGTTGATTATGCGTGGTGGTGTTAACAATCCAGAACAGTATTTGCTGTGATCGCATTTGGCATGATTTGAACACTGGCAAAAGGGAGCACACAAACTCGATCGTCACCGGGGATGCAAGAGTTCTTGGCCTACGTGAGCATCGTTTGCAGGCCTATGTGAGCATATGCTATTAAACTAGCTTTAAATTCAATTATACTACTGCAAACTAGCATTACTACACGATATACTTATTTTTTTAAAGCAGTAGTATGCACATTTAAGACAAATCTCACTTGGAGGGTTAAGGGTTGAAAGTGATTTTTGACTTGTACTATACATAAAAGATATGGTACCAGCACAAGTAATATTATTACAGCACATACACCACCCTAACCACAAGCCTGATCTTTTACACCAGTCAAACCACAACCAAGAAATGAATCAGCAACAGCAAAAACTATCCTCATCAACAACACTTACTGTACACCCATCAACAACACCAACTAATCAACTTCGCTTTTCTTGTCGCTTACTGTATACCCCTAGTTGCTTAGGATAGTTAGATGTCATTCCACTCCTGTGATTCATGGTTTATCATGGAATCTGGCACAGGCAAAGGCGCTTTTGTGGTGTACAGTAAAAAATAATAGGTTCTGGTGGAAAATGACCACCACTGAGATGAGCATCTCCAAGAGACGAGCACCCAGAAATGACTGCAAATTGATTGACACAAGATTTCAGTACCAACAACATTAGCAGGCTATCAGTGTTCAGCATACGTTTATCCTAATACCTTCTTTACAAATCGAACAAATCTACAACAAGGTGGACTGGTTGGTCGCCTCGTAAAATATTACCTCGACCAGCTCACAGATAAACAATGAGCTCATCTTCTCTGAACTTATTTTGAACCTTGCGTTGAATGGGATGCTTAATTTTTTTGTCTAAGCATCACTCTTCTTTTTACTTTCCGCGGTAACTTGGTTACTGACTTGTCTCGTCTGGCCCCAAGAGAACTGTGTTGTCAAGTAAAGTTCAACAGTTGATCATTGATTTGAGAGCGACAGCATGACTGTCAGCGTGATCACAAACAATTACATTCAACACCAATCGACACATTCTTCCAACTTACGTCATCCATGTGCCAGAAGCTGTAAAGGGGAAGCACAAAGTAGAAAATTGGGACACCAAACAATAAAAATACAAAGAACCACCACCAATAGTCCCATCTTGACCTAAGTAGGAAGACAACCACTTGAACACCAAGAACTATTCCCCATACAATCAACATGAGCAATGATAACGGCTGCCCCACCCACACTGTGAGATATAAAATATACCCGACATAGATCAAACTTGCGGGCAAAATGAGGGTGCCAATCAAATCAAGAACGACAATTGTCTTCATTGAAAAGCAGCAGAACCCACACATTGTGTTTACCCTCACAAGCTCAAGCATGTTATGAAAAGTAGAATTGATCCAACGGCGACGTTGTGACAGCAAAATGCTGAAGGTATGAGGCACAATGGTATAGCAATATGCCTCAGGAACAAAGCTCAGTTTCATATCAGGAAAATAACAAAGTAGCAGGGTCGTAAGGAACCTATCTTCTCCGAGATGAAACAGGTTTTTGTCATGTAAAGTCTTGACCTCGTTTATCGCATATCTTTGATAAACATCATCACACGCGAGAAGAGAGAGACCGTCGTCATTGTAAAGGCGATACATCGTAAAGCAACCAGGAAGGCATGTCACACAACCGAACACGGACTCAAAAGCTTTCTTCATGTGATGATTGATGTAATATTCAAATACTTGAATCATTGTTACCCACGACTGAGCCTTATTTTCTACTTTGGTCTCTCCACATAGAGCCAGTATTCGATCGTTTTTATTCATCGAATACGCCATATGAGAAATCGATTCTCTGTCTATCCTAGTATCAGCATCAACGGCCATGAGGTATTTCACTTCATCTAATGGCACCTGACAATCATATACCAGGTGTAAGTTCAAAGGTTAATGGACTGTTCGAATGTCAATAATTAAATAACATTCAGCACTTACCTGAAGATGATCCAAGGCATTTTTGATGGCATTGTCCAAGTCGTTGAGCTCTCTCCCATGATGGAAACGGTTTAGCAATCCTGTGAAGAGAAGCTGAGAATCTCGCTTCCCTCGATTGCCTGCACGTGAATTTCCCTTCTCGCTTGGAATACCAGTTTTAACAATCACAATGTAGTTCATCTCCCTGCCACAATCTCGGTAACGTCCATAGTAGATCTTCGCTTCGTTGTCAGTCAAGGCCCCAATACTTGTGCATTTGAATGACCTATCACTTTCGGACACACTGTATTCTAAGAGCCGGGATAGAGTTTCTGGTGTGCTCCTTCTCTCGCCTTTGCCAGTGATATTCCCATCGCAAATCACAAGTAAAACCTTGTTGTCGTCTGGATAAGATGAATCCATGACTGAATCGATCGTTTTGCGGAGTTCCTTGTCACCTTCGTTGTAACATGGAACCATGACAATGATCTGAAAAGAAAGCTCTGAGTCCGTGAAACAAATTAATGGGCTCACAAGAAAGAATGACTCACCTTGCTTCTTGTATCATCTCTTGATATGGTGCGCTTGCAACGAAAAAGGTAGATAAGTGAGCAGATACATTGAACAGCAAGAACGGCTGCAATGAGAATCATGATGGTGTACATCGCATAATTAAGTGCTTCACAGAGCCTTTGGTGAATTTAGAAGTGGCACAAGAATATTAGAAATATGTGGTATGTTCAAACATTACAATAGTACGAGGCACTTACATCTCTGGTGGTCCTATCGACTGATTGACATGATTGAAAGAGACAAAGTAATGCTAACTTGAGTATTTTGGTTACGACCCAGAACAAAAAACACACTGATGTCGTCTTACCAGTTTCGTAGTCGCACTGCACAAAAGCACAGGAATCACGCCACTAATCCCGATAAAGCCTGAGCAAAACACCAACATAATGACGCACAATCCAATCTTCTCCCTCCAAGCCTGCTTTGCCTCACTCTTGTTACTCTCTGTTTCTTTACGCCCAATACAAAATAATAGAAAGTTTGGAATGAAGAGTGTCACGATATAGCAAAAGAGTAACCATAATAAACCTATGAAGCTTGTTTTTTTAGGAGGCACGACGTTTCGTTCGGGTATAGACGTGATTTCAATCTTGTCTTTGTTCTTGTATCCCTGACCCGTTTGTGGTCCTGTAATATTGACGCTACTTCCCACATTTTCCTGGTCTGTTGAATTGACACTGTTCTTCGCGTAATACTCTGCGTCAGGATGATTCTTTGAACCTGGAGGGGGGCGCGGTCCTCTCATATCACGGATAATACGTTCGAGTAGATTGAGGGTGGAGGTAGATTCAGATGAATCTTCTGGGGCGGTCTGGGGTACATTTTGTTGTTGAGTAGCTACCGCGGCACCAGCCCCAATGGCGGCAGCAACTGCTGCTGCGGTAGCCTTAGCGACAGCAGCCTCTCTCTCCTGAGCATCTCGCTCAAGCCGCTCTTTCTCCCTCCTAACCTCTTCCAACTCTTTCTGATTCGCAATTTGAACGTTAGTCAAATCCCTTACCACATTAAGCTGCTCTCGCATCAACTCCGCGCACTTATCCTTCTCTCTTCCCTCTCTCTCCAACCTCTCCTTCTCTCTCTTCAACTCTTCCAACTCTTTTCTATCAGCGGCTTGGGCATTGGTCAAATCTCTCACCAGTTCTACTTGCTCTTTCATAAGCTTCATTAGTGTGTCTGTTGGGACGGATGTGAGATCCGATTCGACTGTGGCGTTAGTGAGGTTTAAATTGGAGTTGATGGATAGATCGTCTTCTATGTCGACTGCTTTGAGTTTTGGTGAGTCGTCTAAAACGAGCCCTGTATTGGACGCGTCAGTATTGGGTAACTGATTATAGGCATAATCTGTACCCGAGTCTGGAGTGTAAGTTACTGTGAAGGAGGAGAAGGTGACACTTTTCGCTGGCGTTGGCGCAGATTCCTCGATCGACTCATTTCTAGAGCTATTCTCAGGCTCCTTAAAAGAGACTGACTTTGGCCCTGCTCTACGGTCATTCACCACCCGAATCCTCTGAAAGTCATCATGAGTCGAGTGCGCCCCCTCCTCATTCAACCTCGCCTCCCTGATTTTGTCCGCAAACCACAATGCCGACAGGCACATATTCCTGACAATGGTCAAGTTACACGCCTCAGTCTTTTCCAAATCAATGAAGTCATCTAACAACACAGCACTTTCTCCATACTTCTCCCTCAAATTCTCCAAAACCTCCCTCAACACACCCTTAACCACTTTCCTCCCCCTCTTCCAATACCCCCCATATAAATAACAATACCCCTCGTTAATCCTACACCTCCAAATCATATCCTGATCACCCCTCATTGCTGCTAACGCACCCTGTTTTCGAGCTAATACTATGGCAGTAGACAAGTGGCGGCATAAAAAGTAGCCTCCGCCCAATGTGGATATGTAGGCGCTTACGGATTGGAGGCGTATCAGATTGTTTTCGTGTGATATGATTAGAATTGATGCGTGCGATGTTGGATGTGTCGATGGGAAACGGCTGTATGTTACAGATAGTCGGTAAGGATTGGGTGGTAGGATTATAACTAGTAGAGTGTTCAATGTGTTATTGTTTGTGGATTGGGTGAAATTGGGTGGTATGGAGACTGTGAGGCGAGTTCCGTCTACGGCGCGAAGAACTATGCTGATTGGCTCACGGTTGTCATTTGAAGCTGGGCTTGGTGAATCTGTTGTGTATTGTTGGTGGTTGAATGGAATGGAGATTGCGAGCCACGACCCCAAGATACAATGTGCAACAACTTTGTCTTTTCTGTTTCGGTTGTACTCTTGTTTACCAGATTGCAAATCACTTTCCAGGTCAAATCTATGATGTTTCTGAATCTCATCTTGCCCACATAGATCCAGCTCAAGAGGAAGAATGCTCTGCTTAAAATGCTCCACCAAAACTGACAATGCAAGCATCGACTGCAAACCCTCAACTCCATCTCCACTGTTCTCGCCGGTAGAGTGATGATCAGCCGAGAGCAGGGGAAATAGGCCATGCCAAAAGGCTCCTACAGAATGAGACTGGAGAGCCAATGCTTTCACGTTCAGCGAGTCATCCTCGAGATCTTTGAGGTTTCCATTACTGTCAAGACATGCAGCGTGAACGATCAGCCTTCGACTTTCATCGGACGAATCCAAAGTGGAGAGTGCCGAGCTGTGGAGTGGGATGAGAACTGTTGCCATGATTACTATGTTTGATTAGTCAAATTCGATGCAATAGATGGAAGCTTGGTTCTCGTAAATTTCCGAGAGGCACTTCGTTAGACCAGACGATTCACTGCAAGACTTCGGGGCGACGGGACTAGAGCTATCAGCCTCAATCGTGGTTCCATTGTTCTTGCTACAACAGGTTGTGTGGATATATACAATTATCCAATAACCCCGGTCCAGTTTTTTACGCATGTGTATGTCTACATAATTTTGAAATGAAAAAAAAGCTTACAAGGGTCACTTGTTTCTGAGGCCATGTGTTCAGACATGAAGCACAGGAGCAATACCATTGATTTCTAACAAGGTTTTTCCATAAAAGAGTGATTATTCTTCCTTGAGCAATCCCCCAAAATAACTCTCATTTATAACCAAAAAGGGGTCAGTTATATGGAACCCCGTGACTTTGTATTACAAAACCACCTCATTTCGTCATACGATGCAATTTCATCAGT
>JALLPC010000651.1:0-12050 GCA_036940045.1 Stephanocyclus meneghinianus | reverse complement strand
AAAGGTATCCATGTACATTTGGGGGATCTTATAAACCGTGATATACGGTAAAAAACAAAGCCCTCCCAAGTTTGAGTGAATTTTGGCAAGCACCCCGAAATATATTTTGAAAAAATCTTGAGGCCCCCAAAGCCCGGATCACCTATACTGCCCAGACCCGTCCAGACCCCGTCCTTGCCGGTCCCGGCGCTCCATGTCGCTGGCTGACGACTCGGGCGGCAATAGCAAGAGCATCAAAAATGCCGGCAACATCACCCACCCCCACCGTCACACAGCCCAAGTACCAAAACTATTACAACCGTCGTCTCTCTCGGTCCCTCCAACGCCACACTGCCGCACAGAATCGATCGGCTTCCCACCTCGCGCGCGAATTCTTGGACGTCCCTCCTTCTTCGCAGCCATCGGCCCTCGCTCGTCGCTTCATCTGGCTCGCCGAATGTCTCCGACAAGACAACGACGTCGACGCCACCAATATCGACTCATCCTTGGAATGTCGTCGCATCGCCCTCACCGCATCGGTGTTCGCACGAGCCACTGATTCGTTTGCACAGAAATGTCGAACGCTCTTTGAGAGCATGCTGGAACGGCGTCATCAACAATGGCACGACGACGAAGAGGACAAAGATGCCATGGACGACATCTCTCAAGAAGAAGAAGAGCAATTCTACCAATCTCTCGCAACCCTACAATGGATCACCCACCACCTCCGCCATCCCTTCTTCACCTCCCTCCACGAAGTGACCAATCGCGTCGTTCGATCCATGATCCAATCCAATTTCGATACCGAAGGACTCCTTCCTCAATGCCTTCAATGGAAAGATGCCGTTCTCGTACCTCACGTCCAACGCGCCGTAGGCACGCAAGCCTACCAAAAACAACGATGGGACGATCGTTTGCGATACGCCGTCTACGAATCCTTCGTGGTGGCGCGTTCGGAGGAATTGTTCGATATGGTCACCGAATATCCCGATTCGTTGCCCGCCGTGCGAGAATTGAGTGCGGCGCTCGACGGGACGGGAAGGATTCTCTATCGATCGTTGGCTTACAACTGGAGAATGGGGTTGGTGCAGCGATTGCTTCATCCGGGGGCGCAGACGAATCAAATTATCGATGTTTATATCAGCACCATTAAGGTGTTGAGGACGATGGATTCGAGCGGGGAATTGTTGCACGTTGTCACGCGGCCGGTCAGAGAGTATTTGCGGGGAAGAGAGGATACCGTTCGGTGCATTATAACGAGTTTGACGGAAGAGGACGGCGATTTGTACGAAGAGTTGCAGAGGCAGGATGCCAAACCTCTCGAAGAGGCGCAGCTTCAGGACTTGGAGGACGAGGAACCGCCCGCGTTTGATTGGGAGCCTCCGCCGTCGATATTGCAGAGGAGAGGTGTCATTACTGGACGATTGGGAAAAGTGGGATCGTCCTCCAGACGGGCGGGAGATATATTGACCATGCTCGTGGGGATATATGGAAGTAAGGAACTGTTTGTCAATGAGTATCGAATCATGTTGGCGGATAAGCTGCTGTCCAATCTTGACTATGATACCGATAAGGAGGTGCATACTTTAGAATTGCTCAAGCTTCGATTTGGAGAAGAGAGTATGAGACAATGCGAGGTCATGATCAAGGATATCGACGACTCCAAGAGAATTTATGCAAACGTTTGGTGTCCGCTCGATATGAAGGCTTCATCGGAGGACGATCCCCCATGTTTGGATGCTGCCATTGTATCACACATTTTCTGGCCTCCCTTGCAGAGAGAAGACATGAGACACCATCATCGCATAGATTCACAACTGGACAACTATGCGATGGAGTATGCCATTTTGAAAAACCCTCGTAGATTGGTGTGGATGAAACAGCTTGGACACGTCGAATTGGAAGTTGAGCTATACGAGACCGATGACGACGGCAATGCTGTATCACACGTCAAGCAAGTGAAGTGCACTCCCGTTCATGCCACCCTCTTGGCACATTTCGAAGACAAACCGTCCTGGACTGTGGAGGAACTATGCACCGAGACGGAATTGTCCGATGAGATGATCAAGAAACGCATGACATTCTGGGTCAACCAGCGCGTTGTGCAAGCGACTCGATCCGGATACAGCCTGGTTTCGGTACACGATGCCCATTCCGACGAGCATGGCTTTGTCGAACATGAGGATGACGATGATGGAGATCACGCCGTGTCGTTTGGAGCGCACGAAGAAGAGGAGATGAAAGTGTACGAATCATACATCGTCGGAATGTTGTCCAACTTAGGGCGGATACCATTGGAAAAAATTCATACCATGCTCAAGACTTTTGTGACGGGTTCCGATCACAAGTATGACAAGACGCCGCAGCAGCTGGCAGTGTTTTTACAGCAGTTGTGCAAGGAGGAGAAGTTGGAATGCAGTCCTGATGGGCTGTACAATCTGTTGAAAAAGAGGAGCTGACAGGCATCCCCGAGAGGTCAAATAACATATCCAATGTTTCGTAGTAACGCATGACACTTTAGGTTTAACACAATATTTTTCCCGATCCCAACACGAAAGCATTTTGGCTCGGCAGTGATTCCGCCTGGTCATCGTCCAACTCGATTTCGAACACAATACCTCGATATCGGTATCGAATGGTCAGTTTCGGGGTCACGTTGTTTTGAGAATCGTCCTCTCTGAGGTTCGCGTCACGTCCATCTTTATTTGTTGTATCCTCATTGTATTGGTATTTGGCGTGTCCGATTCCAAAGTATGCAAGGAGAGCATTCATCCGATCGACCACTTCATGCCAAATACTAGCATCGCGGTGTTCATCGTCGTATCTCTCACGATGTGGAGGTGATACATCATAAAAGCCCAGTAACATTTTCTTGGAACCCGAAGGCAATAACAGCCGCGAGTCACACACCCAAAATTGCAATGCCATTGTAACATCAGTTTTTTCTGCATGGGAATGCTGCGTATTTGACAACGCATACGTCGCCTTGAGAACGACAAGACCATTCCTCGCCCGTTCGTACTCCATTTTCGCTTTCCCAATGTGTTCCATGATGGCCATCTGATCGGAACTGTTCGATTTGGCATCGATCGAGTTCATCCATTGCAGCTCTTTTAACACAGTTCGATCCTTGACCGCGATTGTTTCATGATGTGCGTCAAACGCATTCGCCGTTTCCGTAGTTTCCTCCGATCCCATCATTTCGCCCCATGTCTCATCCATCAAGAAAGAGATGATGGAGAGAGTGATCAAGGTATTCCAATAACGCGGAGACAAATAATGCTGAACAAAAATGGGTACGCTCAATGTGAGTTCATGTCGTTGATATCGAAACATCCACGTCAGTCCATTCCTGCCGACGTGAGACAATCCTATGGAGTATGTGGTGTCGGACGACACTTCCCGCGAGAGCATGCTTTTGATAGAAAAGGTTCCCCGAAAGGGATTGTAGGCAATGGATGCCTCTATAGAACGCTGCGGCGAATCCAAGAGGTGACTTTGCTCGATCGCCAGTTCTATGGGAAACTGACCCATTGTCAATTTGGCCGTTATTTTCGGTGGGTGATGATCGTATTTTGGATCGACGCGGTCGCCGGTTCTCCGTGTCTTATTGGAGGATGTGGTACTTTGAGCGTCCGATTCGTTGCAATCGTCTTTGGCGGCGTAGGCGTCGTCGTCGTTGGGCGCACGGTGTCGGTCGTCCTCCTGGTCGTCGTCGTCGTCGTCGGTGTTGTCATGTGTCCACAATCCCCACGTAGTGATGGCCAAATATCCGTATTGAATCTGCAATTTCGCGGGAGGATCCAATCCAAAATTTAGGGCAAACATGGCATTCGTATCGGGACGTCCGGGAATCAAGGACAAGGACCGAGAAGACGAAAACCCCAACGACAAGCGTCCGTCGTCGCCGTGATGCCGCGTCACCTTGGCCGACACGAGCGTACCGTGCACCATGCTTCGTATCGCGGTGAAGGACGTGTCGAAATGTTTTCTCCCCATGGACACTTCGGACGAAAGATGGGTTTGTTTCGTCGGTTGATACGACGCCGATATCGTTCCGCGAGTGTATCCCAACCCGCGCTCCAAGCCGGTCCGTCCTCCGACGGCCAGCGTCGCGTTTTGTGTCACGAGCGTTCGTTCGTCTCGTCGTCGCGCCTCCGCGTATTCGGAGGCGATCGGCACCGGCATCGGAACCGTGGCGGTAAAACCAACGTTCGTTTCGACGACATCGATCCATTCCTGGCACCCTTTTGGGTTGAGATGCAAGGCCACCTCGACGTCGGCGTCCATGCGCCATTCGTTTCTTCGTTTTTCGCGGGCGACATTTTCGAGGAGGGACGACAGCAGTTCCAATGCCTGCCATGTTTTTCCGCGGCGATGCAGATCCGACAAGGTGCGATAGAGGGAGGAGGATCCGTATCGATTGTGACGGACGATGGCGACGGCGTGGTGTCCGAAGTGGTCGTAGGCTTGACGGAGGACGGGATCGGATAAGATTTCATCTGGAGAGCAAAAGGGAACGAGAAAACAAAAATATAACTACCATTCATTGTATAGTGTGATTTCACGAGAATCATAAATTGACTCCGCGATATTCCAACGACCCAAGATAGAAATTGTCCGAAACGGTACTCACAGGCATTCATCAATTCCGTGAATATTTCCTGAGCGTCCTCTCGCGGTCTGCCCGGAGGAAACTTGTCGGGATGAAGATGTCGAGACAATCGTTTGTAGGCATCTCGGATTTTCTCGTCGCTGACTCGTTCCTCCTTTTGCGATGAACCCTCACGACGATCACGTTCGTGGCGATGGTCGGGAAGATTCAGTGTGGCGTAGGGACAGCGACGCGGAGGGAGCATGGCGGTGGGACGGACTCTGTTGGGATTGTTGCCATTCATCCTGTGGGTGAGAATGACATTGGCGGTGGTTTAGAGAGAGAAACTGATTTGGCTGGTTTGTGCTCACGAATGTGATGGCCCCGAGATTATGTGGACGATTTCATCATTTTTTATTTTGGAATGGGGAGGGGACGGGAGTGAACACACAAGAGACACACAAGTCAGACACAAAACACGAGTGGGATGAGTGAATGACGCGTTGGTTCTGTTGTCGATGATGATGTGCTACGACTTGCATACAACATACAGACAGTAGTCTGTAGGTTGCGTAGTTTATTGTAACCGTCTGCACGAGCACGTGTACCTAGTCCACGACGTGTGGAGGTCGCCACAAGAGTCACAAGAAGCAGTGTCTTCACAGTCACGAGTAACGCTGTATAACTATCCCAAGAAAAATGCAAGAAACGTTCATGCGGTATTGTACCGACCGATCCTCACGTCGGTGATGACCGTTCAATGACCGAAAAATATTGTATCGTACCATGCACACTCCTCATGTCGCCCCAGGTCGCCCCCCTGTCGCCCCATTTTTTTAATATTTTGGGGACGTCATCATCATGCCATCCCCATGGATACTATTCGTCGCAGCGGCGGCAACGCTCCCAACCAAAGTCCGATCCCTCACCCTCTTCCCATCCAACAACCACCACAACCGACACCACCCCGAAATCACTCGAAGAGACTGCCTCGCAACCTTCCTCTCCTCTCTCCTCGGAACGACCTTCCTCCTCCCCTCCCCCTCCGTCGCCGCCATCCTCGACGACGACACACACCAAGGAATCTCCGCCGTCACCGACTCGCCCCTCGGAAAAGCCATACGTCGATCCGTCCTAAAATCCGCACGCATCGCCGACTCCCTCGACGAACGATGGGAACGCTTTTCCGATTCCCTCCGCGACGAAGCCCGATGCGACGAAATCACGCATCGACGACTCTACGACAACGGCGTGCGAAAGGACGGAACGCCCGTCGGAAATCCGGGATTGGGACAATTGTGCGAGCCGAGGACCTCGGAGCCGTGGAGCGAGGCGACGGCGGGACGGGTTTTGAGTCTCGCCGTGCGGAGCGCCTCGGTCGGGCGGGGGGAGGAGGCCGAGGTGCTCGAGGGAAAAATTGAGGACGTGAAACAGTTGGTGGCGTCGGCTTACGAGAGGAGGGAACGGAGCGCCGAGACAGAGCAACAGAAGGTGCGGGTGCGGTTCAATTTGCAACTCTATGCGACGTTACGCGCCATTGCCGATTATTTCAAGGAACGGAACCGCAAGGAAGACATTCAACAATTTCAACTAGAGTGGGGACGAAGTCTCGTTCAAACGTATGCGCCTTCGGCGACCAGGGACGACTTTGTATCTCCTCTCCCACAACGAGACGAGGAATACCAGGATTACGATTATGATAAGAATAAGTTATTGGATGCCTTGGGAAAATTGACCAGAGTGTTGGAGCGACTCAAATCGGACGGCTGGATGACTTACTACGAAATATCGATCCCCTACGATGATTACGGAAGTGTTGTCACCGTCGCGATCGATGATTATGTGCCCATTGGGACCGAAATATTATTGGCGGAACAAGGGTATCGATGCGAAGGACCGATGCAGGCTTTGGTCAAATATTTGTTCAATGCGTCCGGAATTAATTTCACTATGGATACATTTTACATTGATCCATCCACGACGAGGCAGATTGACTACAATCCGACGCAATTGCTCCTCAGTATGAGTAATCTAAGAGCAATTTAACCACTGATGACGCATTCATCATGGATTATAATATTTTGTTACGTAGCACGTTCCAGAAGAGCGTGTCAAAATCCAGGGTGAGGGGAACCCAGACTGTCACTTCTTTGAAACAAATACATGTACGCATGCTTTACAGGTGGATGCTCGGACAAGGCCACCTTTTCATCGTTGAATATGACCCACTTGCCGTCCTTCTTCAAGTGACAAACATAATGCCCGCTACTGGTATTCTTTCCAATGTGGCTGATCAAACCAATCAGAGCATACTTTCCATCACCGTCGTCCAGTGGTCGGGAATTTTTCTCAGCCCCATTGTCTGGGGCATTTGTTGATGTATTGATCCCCAAGGATGCAATAGCCGCGTCGAGATCATCCTGAACAAGGAATGGATTATGCTCAGTATTTCGTAAAGTTAATAAAAAATTTAAAGTCGAGTCATTCTTACCATGTGGGAAAACAGCCAGTCCGCTGCGCGATCAGAAGCTCCATCACAATGCTTCAACGCTGCTCTGACTTGGTCTCCGGTAAAGCATCCCAAGTTTTCAACTAGTGACGTGACAACACCTTCGTCCACGTCAGAACTGACAACGCTAGCAGCAACGTCACCATCAGGTAATGGATCGTTGAAATCGGGGTCAGAGTTATGTTCGAAAACCCAATTCATTGCGGCCTCGACGTCCGAACCACCCACAGCCATCAACGCTCTTTTCGAGCCGTTCATACTAAATCCCATATCCATAAGTTGAGCCAACGCATTCTCGTCCACAGCTGGAGTATTCTGTACGGTAGCAGACACAATGCTTCCTTCGGGCTCGTGAGGGACCAGGATTTCTCCCTCCTGTGGACCAGTCCCTTTGAGACCCTTAAGAGAAATCTCTTCCGGTACATCAATATCCACTTCGATTTTGTGCGGTTGCCAATCATCGCCGAGCTGGTAACGTTGCATTTGAACCAGGAGGTATCGAGGAAAGTTGGCGAAACGGGTGGTCGACGTGGCACGGCTAACGGCATTCTGCAAGTGAGGCCAGCGACAATCGTCAATGGTAGTCGAAGCAGACCATGCAGCTAGACACTCATCGAATGAAACCGTGGGCACTTCATTCTTTTCCTTTCCCCCTTCTCCGGGTTCTTCCGATCGTTGTCGTTTGAGATCTGGTGCGTCAGATTTGGCTTGTGGCATAGGAATTCGAAGAGTCAACAGTGTCTCAGGTGGGCTTTGGCGGTACTTGATCATGTGATCTGCCTCGCAGACCAAGCGTGTTTCCGTCTTATATGAAAACAAATGTGAAGTGACATGTAAACAACCGGAAGAATTTTTGATGTTCAAACGGCCGTCCGCGCATAGTTCAGCCCTATCGATTTTTTCAAGCAAGTACTGGAAGTATTGCGCCGCATCCTGCTGTTGTCCCGTCCTAAAATCAATATGATCCTTCCCCACGACATGTTTGAACATTCTCGGAGCCAAACGGTACTTCGGATCAGAAGACGAAATGTCAGAAACCTCGACTGATTCTGGAATAGGACCGCGAAATTCTCCACTGGTCAAACCGTAAACGAGCTTGTTTATCTGGCACAGCAAATCATCGGATGCATGGGCGGGAGAAACACTAACAAGTGAACTTTTCGAAATGTCGGAACATTTGATGCCATATCGAGATGATATTTCAGGAATTAAACCACTGAACAGCATTTGTACGACTGAGTTCATGTAGCAAGAATTCCCTAGATTTTGTAGACCATGTAATCCAGGGCCGGCAATGGGCACAAGGTGTGCTCCAGCCTCGGTTATCGCATCGAAAGCGTATGTGGCATTAAGCTCCACTTCCAGCTCAGCGGTGGATTTGACTGTTTTTTGTCTTTGTCGGAGACCAAGAAACAAACCATGAACTTCAGCACGAGATTCATGCTCACATATTCAACGAAATGAACTGTACTCACAGTCCGGCAAGTCTGATCCCTCGCTTCTCCAAAAGTTCTTTCAGATTGGGAACAAGGACAGGACCATCTTCATCCTTGGCATGGCCATAAAAGTTCAATAAAGATTTAGGTCTGCGAGCGAAGAAGTAATTCGCTTCACGGAGATTGTAAAATAAGAACGACTCACCTTGGCATATGAGTAACAATCAGCAGTGGTGATATCCTCAGTGATAGTTCCTAGCTTTACCACCAAGGGGTACTTTTCTCCAGTCTCAATAAAGTGATCTAATGCTCCGTTGGTGCCTCCAGATCCATCCCAATTTTTACGTCCTCCGCCGATGAAACCATCTGATAGATTTAGCCAAAGATGATCCGTTTTTTCTCCAGTTTTCTCACACTGTTGACGGCAAATCCATCATCAATTTATGATGAGAAACGATGAAACGTATGTAAAATTTCAAAGAATTGTAACATTGCAGGATCTCACCTTCCATTCTGCAGGATTCGCACTAACTTTCACGCCATTATCGACAAACGGCAACGTCTCGGCATACTTACTGACAGGCTTCGGCTCGTCGTCCAATTCCCATGCTTTCAGATCCTGCTGCACCGCCAAACCGGCATGATTAATGATCGAATCGGCACTCCTAGTAACTTCCTCGGGGAACGATCCCTTGGTATCCTCATTGTAATCCAGCTCCGCCACCACACGAGGCTTGCCGTCTCCGTTGGCATCCTTTCGTAGCACCACAATGGAATAATTTGAAATGGTCTCGTATTTATCGGCATCCGATTGAAATCCCCCCTCCACTCCGACGCCGAGCTTCGTAACGCCTTCTGTTTTGGATTGCTCTTCATCGAGGTTGTTTTTTGTCACGCGCTTCTTACGGATCCGCAGAAACAACGCCGTGTCGTCGGGACTGTTGACAAAGGCGAGTTCTTGTAGGGTGCCGGCGAAGGTGGCCAGGTTGACGACGATTCCTCCGTCGGTAGTGTAGGGAGAGTGGAATGTGTAGACGCATTCCGAGTTGGTGACGGGTTCGTGGGGTGTGGCGATGCGGGTGGTGGAGGCGAGGGCGGCGATTCGTTCCATGGTGATCGGAGGACTACAAAGAGTTGTTGGCTACGTTGGGATCAGGTTGGGATCGTTCGTCGTCGCTCGCAGACAGAAGTGGGCCATAGTGGGCTTGATGGGCAAAATAGTGGGCTTTTTATCGGGTTATGTCTGGCCGTCGCCGAGTCACAACCCACCATATTATCTCACGCTGCCATCCAGTGATCATTGTTTTCGACATCAAGATTTTTGTAGGAATGATGTGTAGTACAATGATAATATTATATTGTACCATACGACACACAACAAACAATGGTTGTAGCACTAGAACATAGTATTTGTTCTGTGCAATTTTAGAGTGAATCGTCTTCCAGATCAAAGCGACCAGCAACATATTGTGATTACGATCGCAAGGCAACATAAG
This sequence comes from Stephanocyclus meneghinianus, assembly GCA_036940045.1. Taxonomy (NCBI): domain Eukaryota; phylum Bacillariophyta; class Thalassiosirophyceae; order Thalassiosirales; family Thalassiosiraceae; genus Stephanocyclus; species Stephanocyclus meneghinianus. The sequence goes on along the minus strand of JALLPC010000651.1, from coordinate 2,036 downwards.
CTCAAACAGTTGCATTACAACACTTAGGCTTCCAATATGCTGGCGGATACGCAACCAACAGAAACTATGGACGTCGACCGGGAATTCAGTCACGACGTCGCCGACCCATCCACCCTTACATCACGTATCATCCAGAGCGAGTCCATCCAACGTGAAGACCGAGACAACGACTCCGACGATGAAATGGAACACGAAACGAAAAATGAACCGATAGATCAACCGACTTTTCAAAAACTCACTTCGCAAGCCGCTCGTGGAGGCAAAGCAGAATATCGTCGCATCCGCTGTCCCGCCCACCGCTACACCCCTCTGAGAGAGAACTGGGAGCAACTCCTGACGCCGCTGGTAGAATATCTCAAACTCCAAGTGCGTTTCAATACCCGTACCAGATCGGTCGAAATGAAAACAAGCAAACACACGCTCGACGCATCATCGCTCCAAAAGGGAGCCGACTTCATTTCCGCATTCATGCTGGGCTTCGAGCCTCAAGATGCCGTGGCATTGCTCCGTCTCGACGACTTGTTCATCGAATCCTTCAAAGTCACCGACGTTAAAATTCTTCGCGGGGATCACCTTTCGCGTGCCATTGGGCGCGTCGCCGGCCAAGATGGGAAAACTCGATTCGCTATCGAGAATGCCACCCGAACTAGGATCGTCATCGCCGATTCGAGGATACATTTGTTGGGTAGCTATGGAAATATTCGATTAGCGAGGAATGCCATTTGTGATTTGATTCTAGGTGCGCCGCCTGGAAAAGTTTATAACAATATGAGAAACGTTGCCAAGAGGATGAATGAGAGGTATTGAGAAGGTGGTTATTCTTGTCGGTGACGGGATGCAACGTGCTTCCAAGTTCTGGGCTTGTTTAAATAGAAAAGGTTTCATATCAGATTAACAGCTTAGTAATCTGATGTGAATCGAGACAATTCGCGATTGTTCTTGCATGATATCCGATTTTGTTGTGCTAGTCCTCAGGCCTTAGCGTAGTTTATTGTATAGTCAATCAGCAGCAACACAAGAATTTTTATAAAGCAATGTTTCGGTTTGGGTCATGTTAGTCACATAACGATCAAGTCCGTTCTAACTGAAATCAGATGTAAGGCAGTGAATCTTCGTGATGTGTCAGTGGTCGTATTTTTGATCATGACTCGATTGCAATATTAGCTCCTGGGTTAAGAGCAGCATAAACACTCTGCTCATAGAAAATTTTACAGGGTCCTGGCCCTCGTAAATCGAAGGCCTTGTTATGTTTGCCGATATAGGTATTGTACACGAAATGCTATAATGCTAGTTGACATGGTTTGACGATAATTCCATTTATCTTCTCTGACTGGAAAACTTGTAGACATATCATACTAACCAAGGTTGAATATTCTCCAGTCGTGGTGGTACAAAGTTGTATTAGTCTCATGTATGTGACATTGAATGAAAGGATCACGGTGAAATAAATGATGAGGTTTCATCATCATATTTCTCAACCCACATCTGACAAGACAAAAGCACAATCCGTCTGATAGGATAGCATCAAACACATCTACCAGCGAGGATTTGTCCCAACCCATTTTCAAAAAGATTCTGTTTTGCTGCTTAGCATTTGTTAGTGTTAGTGTTTTCAATCAGCTTGAATGAAGCCAGCCTGAATTTGAATATAATTCAAGACGACCATCAAATGGTGAGCTGATTTGTGATATCTGTTGCCATTTATTCATAACTCCAAATAGAATTACTTTGATGGGCAGTTTTAATTTTTTGATTGAGGATTGCCAACTTGTATGCTGTGATCATCAATTAGCATCTGGGATTAAGGAAACCAATGTTCTAGTGACACTTTCCAGCCATGTTTGATTCGCTGACTGCCAAGGTGAAGACATGGGCATTCTGTATGCTGAAATTCTACCCTATTCAGATGATGACAATGTCTCATGGAGCTTCAGGTCTCAAACAACAATGAAGAGAAGCAATCCTCAGGTCCTCCTACTTCTGACAGGAATACTTGCACTCAACATGTGACAATGTCAAAAAGATCGGAAGAGCGT
>JALLPC010000650.1:0-18062 GCA_036940045.1 Stephanocyclus meneghinianus | reverse complement strand
ATTAGCCATAGCAGCAACTTTGGGATCAATATCAGGAACAGGGTTGTGAGGGGCGTTGCGATTAGCCATGATGATAGATGAATGGAGGTAAGATGATTTACTTCGTTGTTGACAGCTGTGATGGAAGATGAAGGATTTTAACTTTTACAACTCATTCTGGATGATACTCTGGTGATCAAATCAGATATGTAGAAGTTGCTACAAAGGCAGTAGACTTTGCAGTTGCGCAGAGGAAGCGTGTGTTATTATCCGGATAAAAGGGGTACTGCTAGATGAAGGGCATCCCTAAAATCAAAGCAGTAGGGCTTGAAGTTATTTTTATTGATTTTTGACTTTTAGTTTTTGTGAGCTTATTTTTATCTATTTACTAAGTGAGAGATCAAGCATGCAAATAACATAAAAACACTTGAAAGTCTACAAGTATTTGGCCCCGGGTGAATGATCACTCATATGTGGGAAGGAAAGACACAGGCTGTGATGGAAAGCCTTCCATTCAATCACTCCAGGCTTACTGGCTGTGAGTGAGTTACGAATAAAAATGTGGTAGATTACGAGTCACTGTAAAAATGACTCCCCATGAATCACACATGTGTGTGGTATTAAAACCATATTGATGTGGCCCCAAAAACCACATTGCAGACATGGTGGCCGTAGTGGCCATCGTCTGAATAATGACACTCCCTCACAATGGGCTCTGCAATGAGCCTCACTATCTGCACATCTGCTTGCGATGGCATAGAAAAGCATTCTGAGCCAATGGTTTTGTTAGTGCGTCTGCTGTCATCAAATCGGTGGAGCAAGGGAAGAACTTCAGCAGGCCTTTGCGGGCAAACTCCCTGAAATGATGGCAACAGCAATTGATTTGTTTGGTGCAAGGGCAAAGCTTGGGCAGGCGTACCAACGCCAGTGATCCCGAGTTGTCCTAAAAGAACTTGCAGTAGACATGAGGGTTGGTGCAAATAACTTTGAAGCCTTTCATCGTAATTTCCTCAAGTAACATCATAATGGGAATGACTTCACAAAGAGACATTGACAGAGAAATGTACTCAGCCTCAGTTGTGGATAGAGCCACCTGAGATTGGATGCGGCTAGCATCACAGGGCATCCAGCGTAAAACACTATCCAACCGCTTAGACTTTGCAGTGCTTGGGTCAGTCTTTGTAAATTCATGATTCCAATTGCCTGCAAAGTGAGCATTACAATAGTCCACAGTCCTTTTGAAGGATCAGGCTTGAACTTCAATCCTACATCACGTGTATGTTTGAGCTACCGCACAATCTAGAAAATGGCTTCACATGCTCTGCTTGGGACAAGAGGAGTATTTGGCAACTTGATGAACTGCATAGAGAATGTCAGGGCATGTTGTCCGGGCAAGGTAATTGAGCTTGCCACCCATGGAGGGGGAACTAAAGTTGCCATCAAAATCAGGAGAGTCCTTGTGGGCATGGAGAATAACAGATGACTTGGCAGAGACAGGTTTGGAGTACATAACAGTATTGTTGGCATCACTGATGATGTTGTAAATTAGAGTGCATTGAGAGAACTCGACAGTCCCATCTCGAGTACGGTTGATGTTGACTTACATAGTCAGCAGGGTGTCCTTGATCTTCCACATCAAGACCAGCATTCTTGAGTTGCTTGATGATATTAGTGAGCTGTGCATCATTGATTCCCAAGAAAATACTGTCATCCACATAGACAATGAAGATGATGTCACCTTTGTAGAACAGGCATTCATCCACTTCCGATTGCTGGAATCCAATGTCCAAGAGTTTAGTCACTATCTAGCCATTTCACACTCTTCCAGCTTGTTTTAGGCCACACAAGTTTGACAGGAGTTGAAGAACGTGGTCATTGGAATTCCCATGACAAGTCTCAATGCCAATTGGTAGCTCCATGTACATGTCAGTCTCAATAGGTGCTTGAGGATAAGCCTGAACGAAATCAATCTGACGAAGAGCATTGCTATGCACATGGGTGAGAATCATGACAAGACGAATAGCAAAATTGGTGATGACAGGGGCATAAGTTTTGAAGTAATTCATGCCAAACTGCTGTTTGCCACCATGAATATTGAGCCTAGCCTTATGTTTGGTGATCTCATTGGTGGTGAGATTTTGCTTGTGCCTCAATCAATGCCTTCAGGAACTTGGTCACGCTTGATCAACTTCCATCTCTTGGCCTTGATGTGACCATTCATTTCCTTCACAACAGCATTTGCAAAGGCCTGAGCATCTGGCTGGCACATTGCCTGGTGATAGTACAAGCAATAGGGTGACGCATCCTGTCTTGGAGCTCCAAGTGGTGGTCATGAAATTCCTCATCAGACATGGTAACACTCATGTTGGCCATGTAGTGCATGTTGGACTTGCCATAAAAATCACATTGCAGCCATTGCGCTAGACATCCTTCTGATGTGCCCACGGAAGCTGATGCCAGCCCAGGGAGAATCTCCCACAGAAGGCAAAGCTCCCTCAGAGGCCTGTGCAGGGCTTGGATTGGAAGCATGATCCATGACATCTTCAACAGCCAGAGGAGGCTCATTTGGGTCATCAAAGTCATGAGGAGGCTGCACAGAGTCAATGGTCCCAACAGGTGGCTCACAATTGCCCACAGCTACATCTACATTGGACTCCACTTTAGAACCATCAGCCCAGCAAGGACATGCCAAGGGGCTGTGGTCACCGCATCTTCACCACTGAGCCCGGTGGTGTCAAAGAAGACATCAAATCTGCAGTGGAACTGGGGAGACACAAGACAACTAGTCAGATTGAGAACCAGATTGACATTTTGAGCATGATTGGGTGAAGGACCCAGGTTGATGCCCAACCTAGCTCTAGGAGACCACTTGGGAAGCTTCCCATCTGATGCAAGGGCATTTTGGAGATCAAAGACTGGGCATCCAAATGTGTGGTTGTGCTTCTGGTTGGAGCCAACATCCATCTTGGAGAACAATTTGATCCTCAATTTGCCATCAACGACAGCGGCAGAGTTGTGAATGTGAACAGCGTTGCGCATGGCATAGGGCAAAAGGGACAGATTGATGGCAAGAGGACAATGGACCTTGGCATGGAGAAATGTCTTTCGAGCTGCCTCAGTAGTGTCATGAATAGCTTTCTCAGCAATGCCATTTTGGAAGTGAGCATTGATGCCACAGTAAGAAATGCGCTGGTTCTTGGCTTCACATGCTGCAATGAACCCTTTATCTGCAAATTTGCCTTTGTCACAATGATATTGCTTGACATTTACCCCATGATCATCTGCAAAACATTCAAATGCTTGCTTGGCTTGCACAATTTCCACTGCACTATTGCTGTGATGTAGATGAATGAATTGCACATGGGAGAAATGGTCCAGATATATTGTAGCATACTTGTAACGATGCGCAGTGAGCTTTCCTTTAGCTTGAGCAATAAATCCTAACTCATTTGACTTCATTGTGTCCACTGAGACAACTTTGCCAGGCTTGGTGGCAACAAAGATAGAGTGTTTCTTGCCTTTGTCTCTTGTCCATAGTTTGGTCATGGCACGAATATGCATCCAGCACACTTTGGAGGCATAACCTTGGCCAGTCAACGAGGGATGTCACCTTGCTCAGCTAACGTCTTCAAATTTGCAAAGGAAAGGTGACACAAGCGGTGGTGCCATCTCATCAATTTGGCTTGGTCATCGGAAGCTTGGGTTGCCCCATATTGCTCGTCAGCCTCAGAAAGTGATTGGAGAGGAGAATAATGATGCTGCCCAATCTGATGAGTCAAGGTATGTCGAAAGTGTCCACAATCCCCCTATTCATGGTTGCCTGTTGGATGAATAGGACACTGTTGATTTGGGTTGGTAAGATAGAAATCATGATTGCCTGTATGCACAGTCTCATCATCACTACTAACTCCCTCATTTTCTATAGGTAGGTTGGAAGAAAGTAGTTCCTCATCGGCCATGAATTTGGCAGGATCCAATGGATGAGTAGATTGACAATTATGGCGATGGAGGTCAGGAATACACAATTCGACTCAATGGTTGAGGTGTGAAGCATCCATTGCCTGGAAACATGCCTCAAAAGCTTGTATTTTTGAAGTGCCAGCAGCAGTTTTGAAGGTAGGCGTATGATACATGCATCATGGAAGACGGTCTAGCAATGCTTGCGCTGGTCCCACCACATTTGAGCCCCCTTGTCAAAGTTTAACACAAAGGTGACCATAGGCTTAGGTGCATGATCTTTAGCAGCTTGAGCCCAATGCTGTGGACACAACAAAGGAAGTTTCAGGTGTGGGACATATAAACTATCCGGGATCTTGACAGTACAAAATTTGACAGTGTCATCCATGATGTTGAAGACAAAACTACTCAATGCCTCCAACAGTTTTCGGAGTAGGACCCTCCTTCAAATCTTCAAAATGATGCTTGTTGCCAGACATGGTACAGGAGCATATCATATCCATAGCAATCTTGAAGGAATCAGTATCAAATTGGCCATGGAAGCATCGTGACCTATGGCCAGTAGCTGTTGCTGAGTACGCAACAACTATGGGATCCAAGGGGTTGCCTTTGGAGAGGTAACATTTGAGTATATCACATTGCCTTTTAGGCTTGAGATTGACAAAAGAGCGCAGACAGGAACACAACCATCGGATCTGGTTGGACACAGGATAGCCAACTCAATGGAGGTGGATTACAAATAGGTAAAACCCAATGATGAGTTTCCCTTTGGTTGTTAAATGAAATAATGGCTTGGGCTTTCTAAACTTTCTTGTCTTCTTTTGCGTCATGCAAGCTTTGAACCAATGGTAACAGTACTGGTACTGAAGATAAAAATCCTTTACAGTAGTACAAGTGACTGCTAAGGCCACGGTGGCTATTCCTCTCAACAGCAGTGAGAAAATCGTAAGTGATGGAACAAAGGTAGTGATGATCAGAGTAGAAGAATGCAGTAAAGTAGTGGAAATTTTGAAGAATGATTTGCCTCAGCCATGGCCCATAGATAGCCAGGAAGGTAGTACCATGCTGGTCTGAAACCCTATTTCTGGAAAGAAGTGACAGCAGAAGCAGCAAGAGTGCCCATGAGAGCGGTGTAGGCATTGTAATTGTTTGCGGAAACAGTAGCAGCATTGGCCATGGTAGTGGAAGGGATGGAATTTCCCCATACCTGCAATGCAGTTTTCGAGGCCACATCAAAAAAATTATACCACATCACACATGTGCTTCTTGGGCGTCATTTTTACAGTGACATGTAAATTGCCATGTTTTATTTGTCAATCACTCACAGCCAGTAAGCCTGGAGTGATTGATTGGGAGATTTTCTGTCACAGCTTATGTCGTTCCTTCCCAGCCACCCTGACACACACGAGTGATCATCCAGCACAGTGCTTGTCACTGAACTGTCAAGTGCTTTTATGTTGTTTGCATGCTTGATTTTTCAGTTAGTAAATAGATAAAATAAGATCACAAAACAAAAAGTCAAAATCAAGAAAATTAACTTCAAGCCCTACTGCTTTGATTTTGGGGGCGCCCTTCATCTTGCAGTACCCCTTTTCATCCGGATAAAACATCACGCTTCCTCTGCAAAACTACAAAGTCTACCGCCTTTGTAGCAACTTCTACATATCTGATTTGATCATCAGAGTATTGTCCAGAATGAGTTGTAAAAGTTAATATCCTTCGTCTTCCATCACAGCTGTCAACAACGAAGTACATCATCTTACCTCCATTTATTGATCATCATGGCTAATCGCAATGCTCCTTGCAACCCTGTTCCTGATGTTGATACCAATGTTGCTGCTATTGCTAATGATGTAGCAAACCTCACTGCTGCTGTTCAGGCTTTCAATCAAGCTGTCCAAGCAACTAACAACAACGTTGCCAACATCATTGCTAACTGGCCAGGAGCCAATGCAAATGCTCCCGTCTTTGCACTCTCTCCTGGTACTGCTGCCATTGATGACTTGATTGATTACTCCACCAAGCATGGTGCCCAGCTCTACAAGACTGGTTGTTCATCTCTACCTACTTTCATGAATGCTGCAGGTGTACTCTTGTTCCAGAGGGAGATGTTGGATAGGGTCAAGGCGATGGGATGGGACTCTGCCATTCAAGGCGTCATCACGTTTGCCAATGTTGATGGCAATTTAATTAATTTCATCACTGACTTTGGCAGGATCATCCATGCATCTATTCTTGCTGGAGCTGACAGGTCCATCAATGGAGCTCAACACAACCAACATGCTGCTCAGAACAATCACATGATGGGCCACAGCATCACCAGCACCATTTTGGCTGACAAGCACTCGCAACTCTTGGCTTATAAATCAAGGTACAAGACGTCTCCAAATGGCTCCAATGAAAAGATGATCATGGCAGCAAGCTACTGGAAAACAATCATGGAGCTTACCTTGCCTGACTGCACTGTGATGAACTCCGCACTCAGGAATGATCTTCAAAATGTCCATTAATTCTGCATCAATTCTAATGGCAAAATTCATGCCATCATTGACCATGTCACCATGAAGTACATCCAGCTCAAATCCCATGGAGAGGACATGCCTGACCTACCTGAAATTCTCCTTGCTGTATTTGAGGATAACGTGGATGATGATAACTTCTCCAAGTACTGGGACAAGAAGAAGTCAGACTTCTGGGATGGTGAACCTGTCATGGCCAACATTACTGTTGAGCAGATTCCCATTTGGGCCAAAACAACGTTCGATCTCTTAGTTTCCCAAAAGAAATGGGGGGCTAAATCCAAGGAAATGGAGGATATCATAGCTCTCAAGGTCCAAGATGAACAGTTGAAGGAGTCCAAGCTCAAGCTTTCAAGGCAACTTGCTCAAAAGCAAAAGGGTAATCCTTCCAAGGACTCTGATGGCAAGATTGCTGCCAGCCCTGGCAAGGCTGGAGCTCCAAAGATGAAGAACAAGAAGAATTTGAGTGACAAGAAGAAACAGAAGGCAGATGAGGCATAGATGAAAGTACCTCCTAAGTATGTTGAGTCAACCATGAAAATGTATAGGAACAAGAAATGGTATTGGTGTATCCACCACATGGCTTGGACTATGCACATGTTGGAGGAATGCAAGTTGGGCAAGGACTGTGCTGCTGCATCTACTGGTAGAAATTCCATCCCTAGTGAAGCTTGGACATTTGTTTCACCAAACAATGCCCCTTTAAAAAAGTCAGTACAACCTTAAGCATGAGCACTCTTGTTTCCTGAGTAGGAACCATTGAGTAAGGCAATTTGTTAGACATAACAAATTGTCACTAGAGTTTATAAACTCACTCAGCAAAGGACTTGGCCTTTTACTGAAAGCAAGTACAGAAATGCTGCATGTTTGCTTAGATCTTAACAAACATGAATGTAAAAGTGAAGTCTGAATGACTCCTTTTTTGAATTTCCAACAAGTAATGTTTCCCTAATTAGGAAAAAATGAAATGAAAGAAAAATTGTTTGATGTAACAATTAGTTTGTACAGTTTGATAAAAACTTACCATACAACATCTTAGCCTTCAAAATTGAAGTCAAGTAGATGTTACTTCATGTTTGTTCAGTTTTGACAAACCAACCCTTGAAAAAGGTAGCTTCAAGCTAAAACAAGCTGAAAGCTCTTATGCTGCAAATGATGAAACACATTTGTTTGGCCTCATACAACAGGAGAAGTCAGACTGACTCTCTATATAACTTTAAGTGCTCAGTGCCTTTGACTAGTACAAATGACAATTGCCACTTAGAGCATTGGCAACAATCTGTTGTTTAATATCAAATTCAACACTACAAGGAATACATCCGAAAGTCTGTTTTGTTGTAAACAAGCCATTAGGTTATTACAGGTGTTCATGTAGAAATACTGCACCTTAATGAATCATAGTGTCCTGCACAATGTATACCCTGTCCACCTTGGACAATTACAAACACTGTGTTAAAATGGAAACAGTGTCCAATGGGCCCAGCTCTTACTACTACTTACCCGTGGTTGTGATATGGAATAGTTAATCTCTTTTCACTATTTGTATTTCTCATACATCTAGTGTTGGTTCCTTGTCACACACAATAATGTGTTGACAGCATCCGTATAGGCTAATGATTGATAAATCAGCCAGAAACAATCTTAACATTGCATTATGCCTGTCTAGCATAACAAATATGCAAGATTCCTGATGGGACTCCACTGCAAGATATAAAATAAAACTCTGCACTACCCTACAGATGTTCAAACCTCTGACTTCTCAGTCATGGTTTATTCTGAATGGCTCATTGCCTCACTTTCATGTTGTATCTACAACACTAGCTACTCACAATGATATACTGAGTACCTATCAACAACAACATTCCTCTTCTCAAAGAGTAGAAATTACCTTTGTTGTAAGATGTTTATCACTATGACTACACAGTAAATAGATCATTATTTTGTGAACATTCTTCATTGCTCCTTTGCCAAATGGCTTAGATCAAGGAGGGGAAGAAACCATAGTGCGGTGTTGATCAGGATGGCACATTGCACCTCTTGGACCAACGAGTCCATGTGTCGATTGGATGACAAGTCGAAAGACATCATCTGATTACAAGTCGCTATGATTCATTACATGAGTCCTGTGTTGATATGCACTGAAAGAAATCTTGTTCCCAAGAACAAGTTTGCCAATTACAATTGCAACGGCAATTCAGGCAACTGTTCACACAGACACCAATGTGCATGAATCTTCCACACAAAATTCTCCCTCAAAAAGGTGATAAATTCCACCGGCAAACTCAATGCATGCCACTCACACAAGCCACAACCATGGTGTTACTTCATTGGTTCTGGTAATTCACTGCTCATGCCACTAAGACAACTAGTAGGCACCTGCACATGAAGACCTCTGCAAGGAATTGCGACATCACAATGTGATGATCCACATCATGAACCTACTGCTAATTTTGAAGGTATTTCAAGGTGCAGGCACTTGCATGCCATTGTGACTCTATGAGTGATAGTTCACAACATGCCCTCCCTACCTCACAGCTGCTGAAGACTATTGTCCACAGCTTCCTCAACTTTTTTGAGACAGACATCAACAATGTTTCCTGGACATTCGGACTTCTCACAAAGTCAGTCAATAAAGCTTTAGACGTGGTTTGTGCCCAAAACATACATCATCAAAGAGTCTTTCACATTTCTCCTCTGCTACCAGCCATGTGGGAAGTCAATTACAACCTCAAGAAACCCACCGATGGTAATTACTTCTCCATGAATCATTTTAATGTGTCCAAACAGGGTGAGATTTTCCCTGATCTTATCCAGTATATGTTTGACAACATACGGATGACAAAGGATGGTGGACTTCCTCACATTGATGAATGCCTACAAAAAATCTATGGCCTCATGACAGGCACATGGTGTACCAATCAGCCTCTTTCCTTTTTATGACATGATGCTCAAGCCAAGAAAATATGAGAGCCATACCTAAAACCATGGAAACATGGACTTTATCCATTCCCACTTTGAGGGTACTCTTACAAAACTCCTCATCAACATCCCTGCCCAACATTTCCCCAATGAATACTCCAAAAAAGCTCACAAAACTGACCATGGAAAAACTCACTCTGAACAAGAAGCTCATTCTGACTCATGCCCTGCACATACTTGACAAGGGCATTGATGTTCTTTCTGATATAGACAGTGCACAAACAATTTTGCTTAACTCCATAAATGCTTTTTCATATTTCAGAAGATCAAGTCAACTTTACCAAAAAAGCAAATGATAAGGATGACTTTGTCATTTGAAGGGATGAAGATCCTCACCAGACTGACCAGCTTGAGACATCCATTCTCAAATGTATTTGCAAAATCAGTTAGACAAATTATGGAATGTATTTAAGGCCAAATGATGGCTAACAGTTGATTTTCTTTTGTTGACAAATCTTGACAATGATGCTGTACATAAACTACTCCTGAACTTGAAGTATGAAACAGAGGGTATTTTGTCAGTAGTTCCATTAACTATTATGAAGCTGAAAGATTCTTTCAACTGTCTGTTTCCTAACTTGTATGAGTTACCACAAATAAAGCAGAATGGAAAGCCATTTGTCTGAGTAACAGCTATGAGTATACAAGCTTCATCTGTGATCCTTTTTTTCTTCAAACAGAATGTCCTGAAATCCCATCATGGTTTTTTGGCTTGGTTGATCTCCATAAGTTTGCCTTGCAGTATACAGAATGGAACATCATGATGCATAGGCAAACAATCAAAGACTTCAAGCAGAAACAGACCTTGAAAACTATAATTTACACTAACACCTTTCTTGAATTAATCAATGATACCACAATACCTGATGATTCTTCTTAACAGTCTGAAGATGATTCCAGCAAAGAAGCATTGAGTCATGTTTCTGATGGAAACAGGTGTAAAGAACTCATCACCTTGTTTTTGTGTAAACAACAAAAATTAACTCAATGTTTAAAATACTAGACTACCTTCCAGTATTGGCTATGCTTCTTACAATTACCTCATAACAAATATTAAGACATGATGGAAGCAAAATCAATTGCAAACCAATAACCCTTCCCTAATGATATCTATGAATATGGTTTGCAAGTTCAGAAGTACTACACATATGCAAATAAAAATTGTCGGTACTTATCTGTGGATGCTTTATTCTGCAAATTGAAACTCATTATGACTACAACTCTACCAAATAATTCGAACAATCTCAACATGCACTTTAGGTCACTCACCTTTTGTATGTCAACCTTGCTCTTGCTCATCACTTTCAAGACTGTTCAACTGTGGTAACTTTGCATGTTGCAATGTCATCAGGGACATCAACAAAAAATCGCAATCTGAGCCACTTGCCAGAAATAAGATATCATCGAACAATTTCCACATTACTTCATCACTATCTTTCTAATGAACCAAACCATCACTCTTTCAAGACTGCTCAACTGCAGTAATGTTGCAACTTTTTATGTTGCCCAGAACAACCATAACGCCACATTGTAATCTAGGTCACCAGCCAGAAATATAACAACATCAACAGAACTCTTCACTACTACAAAATTGATGTTTTTATGTTGTGTCACAAGTAGTTGTCTTATTTGTGATACACTCAATACTAGTACTTCACTGTCTGAAAAACAGTGAGAGCATGGTGCAGCTGTGCATAATCCTATAAGTTAACTGTAGGCAACTTTTCCTACCATGATAGTCAGGCCAGTGCAACTATAAACACAACTAATTTTTTGTGGCAGTGTTGTTTGGGATTCTGGGAGGTATGAACCATTGGTTAGCACTGAACTCGTCCTTGTATCACTGCAAATTACCAAAAAGTCAATATTGAATGGCTAACTTCACAATGTAGTTCATTCTGACAAAAAGACTGATTTCAGTCATGTAACTGGATGCTAACCTAATGGGCTTATACTGCTTGAAAGTCGTATTTTAGTACAAGATTCAATAGCCAATCTTGTAAATTTTGATGGACATTTTGTTCAGGCTCATCTGTTGGATGGTTTCAAAGTTGTTTTGACTTTGCCAAAATTGTGAAGGGTGGTAATCAATTTTTCCCTTGCTGAAGGTTTTGGTCACTCATCCTACTCTTTCAGTTTCAGTACTTATTCCTACATATAAAAATTCTTCCTCCCATCACAACCCTGCCTTCTGCTTGCTGCTCCAGACCTCTCCTCCTTGGCAAGGGCACAATGTGCTCAATCCTCATGAAGAAGCTACTCCCTGCCAACCTTGTTGCCCAGAACTTCCCTAATGTGATGGCAAATCAACACCACAACAATCTCATTGCCATCAAACAGGGTGATGGTCATCAGGTGAATGGAGCAGTCATCAAGGGCATGATCTTCTTCGTTTGGAATCCATTCCAGACATGGAGATCTGGGCCACAAAGAATTTGCCTCCATCTGCATTGCTGTCACCTCAGAAAATATGTTCATTTCTGTCCCTCCTGACAACAAGAACACCACCAACAATGACAAAGAAGTATGTCTCCACAATACTTCCAACCTTGACAAGGACATCATGTGCATAAGCAATCTTGGGCTCAAAGTCAATGATGACAGGGAGCCTGCATCAGATAACCTTCCAGGTGCCAAGAACACTCATGACTCATGATGTTGACTCCACAAACAATCTCTTATGTGAATAGAGATAGAGTTGGGATGGCTTTTTCCAACAGACTCTGCAGCCCCCCTTCAAGCAAAAGGCTGTATTCTTACCAAGCTATTCACTCAAGACTAACTCCCCATATAAAGCCATAAGAGGCACTATCGAATTATGTGGTGCAAGGCTGTCTATGTCATGAAGACAAACACAATTATATTGGCTGCAGGTTAACAAGGATGGACTTAGGAGAGATGCTTTGTTATATGGGCCTGAAGCATCTTATGGTGACAATGGGTGGCTTCTCCTGGCACTAATACTTTTCCAATACAGAGTTTCTTGAGCACAACATCCCTTTCCCATTCAGACCTAGTGCTTATATTGTGCAACATTGCATTGAGCACCTTGACCAACACATACAGTTCACTAACAAGAATCATTGGTGTATTCCAACAGGATCTGGTAGTGCATCAGATGATCAATGATTGGTGTGAAATAATGTCCTGGACAACATCAACAGTAATCTGGCTAGAAGACAACAAATAGGTCACTGACAAATCAACCATTATGCATAACATTCACTGTAGCAACAGTTGAACAAAAAGGAGGATCCAATCAAGCCATATTACAAAACAGAATATAGGGAACAACAGCAAAAGCAGACATGGCATCCAACCTTCAACATAACTCACTCATCAGCACCATCAAATTAGCTGGCACAAACTACTACACAGTATTCACCCCAACCAAAGTAATAGTATGTGATGGCAAAGTCAAACAGAAAAGTTATGGTATGGAAAGAATGTTGGATCTCTCAAATTGGAATATGAAGATTCCTACTGTGTAGCAAAATCACAAATCTCAACACTAGTACAACTATTGCAAGCAAAACCAATATGACAAATGCATTCATAAGACAAATTCTACATGTGTCAAACTTGCCAAGCAATGCAGAAATCATCAAATATTTACAGCAGCACTTGGTTTTCCCACTAGAGAAATGATTCTGGCACCCACTCAAGCATGATTTTGACATCTTGGAAAGGAGAACCATTTAAGCAATGAACTAATTCAACCTCAAGTTGGATGAAACTCAAAAAGGGCACATGCAACACTAATGAAAATGTTAGCACATCAGCATAATTCCTACACTTCAAACAGATTTCATAGAAGATCAGCATAAGCAAATCTAACAACAGCTCAAAGAACTACATAAGAAAAATGAGATTATTACATCAAAATATTGGAGGAGAAAGTGGTAGTGTACAGTGACCAAAGAGGAAAGTTCCCACATACATCAAGCCATGAAAATAAATACATCATGGTGTTGCATTGCATCTAGGGAAGCTAAATCATGATAGAACCCATGACATCCCAACATGAAAACAAGATGATTTGTACAAATAATTTCTTTCTCAATAGATGCAAGAAATTAGGTTTCAACCCAATCAAACAAGTCCTCAACAATTTGATATCCAAAGCCAAAAAAATCTATTTAAATGTATGGCTTGAGGACAGAAAGCTTACTGAAGGGAGACACAGGAAAAACACAGCTGAAGTAGCAATCCTAACTGCTAAGAGCCACATGAAAACCTGCACTAGCAGGATGTGATTAATCCTTCCCAATGAATCTCTGGGATCACTTATTTCCACAAGTTGAATACACATGCAACTAATTGCATTCAGCCAATGCCAATCCACATGTATCGGCACACCAGGACCTCTATGACAACCACTACTACTATCTCATGCCAGTACATCCAATGGGATATGCCATCCCAGCTTCAATGACACCACATTGCAACAATCCTGGAAGAAAATGCATAAGATGGGCGGAATGTGAGAACACGCTCAAAACACTCCAGAATCTATGATATATCAATCAAAACAATGTGGGACATCCAAAACTGCAACACTGTATTCTTCAAAAACAAATATCTCACTCAACCATCAGTCACAAAAGCCGACATAGTCACCAATGCTTCCAACACACTCATCAAGGCACTGAAAGTAAACTACACCAATGCGCAAATCAAGCATTGTAACAACTATCTATGGTGTTCTTGAAAGCAAAAAAATAGTCAGTGGGGTCAAACCCAAATCACCTACAAACATCACCAACAAGACAGTGACGTACATCCAAGGGTATTAGACACACCTCCAAAGGTAGCACTTAGCCCATCACAAAGGGAACCGTAATCCAAACCAAAAGCTAATGGCAATATCCTAACCTCATTCCAACAGATGATGATGAATCTGTAAGAGTAACATCATGATACAACACATGATTGAGCAACAAGAACACAGCACTTTCAGAGCAATGACATGCACAAGATTCACATCTGCCAACCTAGCACAATGCAAATTTCCACTTTGCATCCTATGCAAAATAGCACATGCAGTATGAATGGAGACACTGGAGACTTGGTGGAATGCCAAGACAATCAAAATGTGACAAATACACACAAATTGTTGAACTGCCTTTCTCAATGAAATATGATGAGTTGCACAAGGAATGCCAAGCACTGTAGATGGAACAATCACCTTTTTCTTTATTGAACAAAATGAAGTACCTGCAGAATGTCTGAAAGATGTAAATTATGCCATAATATGCTGAAATGTAGATCTCAACAAAAACAATGAACCCAACAGATGCCACATAACAGTTGGCAGCAACAGAATCAACTACCCATTTGAAGTCACCGTTGCAACCACAGATCTCCTCACAGTCAATATACTCCCGAATAGTGTCATCTCCACTATGAGTGCATAATTATGCTCAATTGACATCAAAAACTTCTATCATTGCACTCCCATAAAACAATATGAATATGTTCAAATGAGCCTAAACAACTTCCCAGAAGATGTCATTGAACATTACATATTCCACAAGAAGGCTAGCAAGGACAGATTTGTATTTGTCAAAATCCAAAGAGGAATGTATGGACTACCCCAAGCCAGGTTAATTGCATAGAAACTACTGGGAAAATGTTTGAACAAACATGGTTACTAGCAATGCCAATGCACACCAGGCCTCTGGACACACAAATGGAGACCTATACAATTCACACTTGTGGTTGACAACTTTGGAACTAAGTTTGCCAGCAGCGATAACTTCCAACACCTAACTTCTGCCATCTACAAACCAAACTACAACATCTTGGTCAACATGGAAGGCACAAGTGCTCGGATATTCCTTTATTGGGACTACAAATTGCACAAAGTTCATCTATCAATGCAAGGCTACATCAAAAAAGATTGAAATGATTGAATCACAAGCAACCCACTTAACCCCAAAATCAACTATACCCACACAATCCACCAAATTATGGAGAGAGAATCTAATCTGAAGAACCAGCAGACACCTCACCCAAACTCAAAACAAGGGGTACAAAATCATCCAAGAAGTCATGGGTACAGTCCTATTCTATACACAAGCTGTAGATATCACAATGCTCACAGCCCTCGGCATATTGGTGGCTAAACAAGTGACTCTGTGGAGAACACCATGCAAAAATTCAAACAATTCCTAGGCTATGCAACATCACAGGAGGATGTCATCATTCTATACAAGACAAGTGACATAAAACTGGCAATCCATATCAAAGCATCCTACTTAAGCAACCCAAGCATGCAGCAGAACAGGAGGACACTTCATCTTGACAAAAATGACAACAATACTTCTCCTAACATTGAAGCAATACTGAACATCATACAAGTCATAAATTTGGTTGTGTCATCTGCAGCAGAAGCAGAACTTGGAGCCCTATGCATCAATACAAAGCTAGCAGGTCCAATTTGCCACACACTCCAAGAACTTGGGCTTCCCAAAGGCCATACACCCATTCAAACAGACAGCTCAACAGCAATGAATAGTACATAGGAAAATCCAACCTAAAGCCATCAAAGCCATGTACATGTGCCGTTAATTGCTAAAAGGCAATGAAGCATGATTTTTTCCAATTCTTCTGGTGACCCAAAAAAGACAACCTTGCAGACTACTGGGCCAAATATCAAGTAGCAATTCACCATGAAAACCTCTGCCCACAGATCTTGCCCAAACCAAGCATACTCAAACAACTATGAAAATGCCTAGCGAGTGCCTTGAAATGCACTGCAGCAAGGGTGTAGGCATCCCCTGGTATCTTATCACTGGCAAGTTCCCAAAGATACTGTCAGCACAGTTCAAACCACAAAGTTCACCAATGACCAATGCTCAACAACCCATCAACAAACAATGAAAACAATATCATGAATGAGTGATTGCCCTTATCATATGTAGTTTATGCACTGTTTAGCACCTCAAAGAGGACATGTCCATCTAGACAAATACATGGACATGTCCTGGAAGGGTGTTCTGTCCCTGCAAGCCTCATCCTTTCACAAATGAGTACCGCACCATATGTTGTGGTGAGAAAGGAATTCTTTTTGATCTTGAGTAGTTCAAAGACAAGAACTTTCCAAAAGAACATGGTTCTGAGCAACTTGTGGCAAAGACTGGAGGGCTTCTCTTCTGCCTAATCAAGTCTGTGCATGAATCAAGTCATGATGTTGTACTTGATTCAGAGTTTTGTGCATTGCAGACATTGACTGCTTTGAGATTGAAGGATGTCTTCTCATGTGCATTGATAAAAATGGGTTACTGCATTGGTGAGAGGCAAAGGGATAGATGCTTGGTTTGCAGATAAGGTGGTGGGTAGTGTTGATGCAGTTACCAGATCAGTAAAGGGAGATAAATCCAATTTTTGGGTGATGAAAGATGCAGGTTTCACGTTAAAGATAATGGGGACGTATCAGATTTACTGTGCAATGATGAACATGTGCATTCTCATTCATTGGAGAATGAGAATGCATTGCTGCTATCCAGAGCCTTAACAACTTCACTTCCAATATCATTATCTCATTAATGATGACAACAATATGTGGAATATAGCTACATTGGTTGACAGGAGTCTGAAGACACATTTTTGGGCTATGTGAGTTCTCAATATTTGCCCCCATCATCTGAGGTGAATATGTTTCTAAATCAGAAGCTTTATGTGTGAGGTAATGTGGAACGATGCATATTATTGGAGTACTGAAGGGAGTTGGCTTGGGCTTTAATCCACTATCCTATTGTGAGTAATATTCTGGATGTGACAAGGGTCACAAGTGAAGCATTGACCCACTTGTTTTTCAAGAGAGGCTCATCCATTCAGCTTTCACTTCAGGGTGGAATGGTATCCACTGATAAAAGAATGCATGTTTTCAATACAACCAAATCAATTGTTGTTTTAAAGTTTGTAGAAAAAGTGTGTGTACCTATTGCCATTGTAGCCCGGTTTACTTGTTGTTTGAGTCTCATTTGCATGAACGCTTCTTGGATTACAGTTTTGTTAGGTAGAAGGGGTATCCAATATTAGTCAGTTTTTCTAGTGAATACTCTCTTTGAGTATACTCAATAGAACGATTAACAAATCCCTCACAGTTACTCATATGAAAATGTTGCTCTTGACAAGTATTTTAAGATGGTATAATTAGTTTTATTAACACATGTCACATATCTCAGTAATATTTGAGTTGCAACTGACTATTGTCAGTCAAAAATGGACCATATGTGCTACTAAGTTAAGGAAACAACATATGAATGATGCCAACATAGTCAACATTTATGCATATACTACGCACCTCGTAGCGTGCCAATTTCCCACTTGTGTACTTTTTTGTGCATATTTTCTAACTATGTAACATAATTCTGTTTTGATTGTATTGAGTGGAGCTAATGATTTTTAATTATGTTACATTATAAATAATTTGTGCACAAAATAGTGCACAGGAGTTGGTTGGACAACTTATGCCTAAGAAATATTATTATTAATGCCTTCACAGAAAAATGGGAACACAGACATGATATTTTTCTTTGCATGGTACTGGTCAGTATGTGGGTTCTAGCAGTCTACATAGTAAACAGTACCATGCATGTGAGGGAACTGTGGCAAAACAGT
>JALLPC010000649.1:0-12057 GCA_036940045.1 Stephanocyclus meneghinianus | reverse complement strand
TTTTTTTTGCACATTGACACCTTTTTGCTCCATTCATGGGATCGAGTGATGAGCCAAGGATGCTCTCAGGACCTCTTGACCAATAATGTCTATGTATGGGTATGTAAGATTACCAAAATTTCAACCGACATAAATCCCAATTGCAAAAGTTTGTGAACCTGTAATAGATCCCTTTTATAGAGATCCAAATCTTCAAAAGATATGATCTTGTCAAAACATACCAGAACTGGGTACAACCCTACACATAATCTTTAAGTCTCTTAAAGATCATCATACCAGACCTGTGTAGACCATACACAAATCATCTTTATGTCTTTCAAAACATACCAGTTTCTACAGCAAACATACATGCTGAATTTAATTTTATATGATAAAAGCATGAGGACTGAAATTCTCCAGTCCTAAGTTTTAAACGTTAAAATGACTCATAATTTTCAATCTTCAATTATTCAGAAGCCATTCTTATCTACCATTTGGCTTAGGTCAGATCCATGCTGGGAGCTTGTCAAACAAATCAAGTTGATTTATTCTTTTTTGCATCCCAAAAGTAGAAGATCCTCATGTTGTTATTGGATAAACAGTAACCGTAGTTAATGATTTTAGATCATAATGTTCATCTTTATATAAACCTTCATTCGATTTCCCCATATTTTTTCATCTCTGAGTTTAAGAGTTCTCTACCCAGCATAAGTCATCTTCTGATCCTCCTTACTTCACCAGAAAACAATAGATTCTGATAAATGATCCTAGAAATTTAATTATTTCCTGACTGGCTGCTTGTTGTGCCTATTTTGCTCAAAAGGTTCTTGGCAAAAAAACTAAAATACAAAATTACTGTTGAGTTTACATTGACATGCTCTCCTTGTTTGAAGCACTTGTTCTAAAAATTTCAGATAAGTAACATGAAAGCTGCAAAAATCTTGCAGTGGCTGCTAGCAACTCTTGTGTATAGTTTCCAACTAAACCATGGTTTTTGTCAATGTGAAAAATAAGATTTAATTGCTGTAATTGCGATTGGCTTTTCACTGTTGGCCAAACTAGGTAAATCATAGCTTTGCAGTAAGTTGTAACAGAAGATAACCATACCTCTTGTTGTATATATGGTAGGGTGATGAACAGCACATCGTATTTTTTAAGAAAAAAGAAGAATGGTTCAAAACATGAGAAGCCAGTTCATTGAATGACAACAGAGCAAAGAAGGTCACTTTGCTAGAGCCCTCAACATTTTAAACTGACGAGAGGCAATCATCATCAGTATGGATTGTGGCTCCTATTTTTTATAATAGGAATAATATTCATCTATTGGGATGGACCCATACAAGTGTCCCAAGTAAAGGTGTTTTCATGGCAGTCCTCAGTTAATGTCATTGGGAAATCAGAATCATTGAACGTCACCGTGACCTCACAACAACCTCTCTATCCACTACGAAAACTACTCGGCGATGCAATCGGTGCAACGTCCCCTTAGTCGATGAGCAAGAAAACCGCAGCCACAATTTTAAAAACAACCCATGTATTATGAATTCTTCAGTAAATATGTGGATGATGGATTCTAGAACTATTTGTATTGTCTTCCACGAAGAAAACATACCGACTGGCAGTGGTTTTGATTCTCAAATATCTTTTTGCCGGTTTAGCTGTTAATCCTCTTTGTTGTCGCTGTTTTTTATTCCATTGCATGAAGCCCCGTTTTGATTTTACATTATTCTTTGTTGACATACCACCCTTTTCAGCAGCTCTTGTCGAGCAATATTACCAGAAGAGCAGATTTCTTCTTCTTCCCGTTCCCACTTTCACTTACCGAAACAACGAACATAACATTGTCTGAAGAAATAGAGAGAATAAAACACGTCTCTGTTTTGCAGGGGTGGGTGTAATCACACCATAGCAAGCTTGTATAATTCATGTTTTTGTGATTCAGTTGATACTGGA
Organism: Stephanocyclus meneghinianus; assembly: GCA_036940045.1. Lineage (NCBI taxonomy): Eukaryota > Bacillariophyta > Thalassiosirophyceae > Thalassiosirales > Thalassiosiraceae > Stephanocyclus > Stephanocyclus meneghinianus. Next base: position 10,125 of record JALLPC010000649.1, on the reverse strand, counting down.
CCAACATAACAATGCTCAAAAATTGTGGCCGAGACATTACGTGGTACTTTCCCTTTCGTCAAAGATATGGTCCCAAGTGTGGCCCTTTACCAGAAGAGCAGATTTCTTCTTCGTCCCCACTTTCACTTACCAAAACAGCAAACACAACATTGTCATTGAAGAAATAGAGAGAATAACAACACGTCTCTGTTTCGCAGGGGTGGGCGTGATCACACCATAGCAAGCTTGTAAATTAAGGTGTTTGTGATTCAGTTGATAAATGGACCGACAGAACAAATTATTTGCTCGGACCAATGCTCAAATATTGTGGCCGAGACTTTTTCGTGGTACTTTCCCTTTCATCAAAGATATGGTCCAAAGTGTTGCCCTTACTAGCATCGAAAATACATTTGCTGTTCCTTACGTCTCGATGGCGCTTAGCTTCACCAGTGATATCCATCGTATGTGGCCACACCTGTCTATGTTTGTGGTAAATACACATTGTCCGCCTTACAGAAAAAGGTATCGGATCGTTCCTGAATATTCAACAAATCAGGATTCACATACCACAAGTAGACAAAATAGAACCTGACTATTTAATCAACCGTTATTTTTGGTCCTCTCTAAATGATAGCAGTCGTTCAATAATCCTGCACAGCTGAGAAGGTTGCGGTTTCATGCAAGCCCTGAACCATACGTCAAAACAATTCGCGACCTTGATTACTTCATGCCAATGAATAAGCAAGAAGAGAGTCAGTACCAGTCTCACCCCTGCATATTTTAGCGAAATCCATTAATAACATTTTTGCTTTGGGCCTCGACCTTGCACCTTCCTTCGCAAGATCGCAGAGGAGCTTAGCGACTGTCATGGCAATATCTGGAGTAAGACTTTGACTGTTTCCAACAATGGAGTCATCATTCATGGCAGCATAAAGCCAGCTATGTAGGAGAGAGCTTTCGCCCGTCACCGGTGAACCTTCTGTTACATGTAGCATTACAGAAAGTAGGCAATCGGAAAAACTAGGCCACAGAATCTGAGGCCCCAACATGCCCATGAAACAAGACTTTATCATGTTTTCACCATGCTGTATAAGGAGGTTGTCAATGCTGCTGGCGGACTGCTCCAACATTGCAAGTTTCGGTCCAGTGAGCCGAATGTGTTTCCAACTAATCAACTGATAAAGGTAAATTAACGACGACCTGGTGCTCTCTATTTCACCTTGACATTCCGTTAAGCAAGCGACGCCAAAAGAAAATAAAGAAGCAAATTCAGGGCACTGGCATAGTGCTCCAGGACAAAACAACAAGTATCTTTGGGCCATATTAAACAAAGCCGAGACAACTTGAGGGCACTCATTCGGCCTCTTTGTCTGGGTGACGTATATAAATGTGCACTGGCATAAGTGCGCCAACAGCTGATTGAACATGAAATCCTTGGCATGGTCATCAAACCCTGCTGCAACTGCAATGTCTGATTGTTCGGATCCAAAAGATTCCACCGCCACAGATACATAGTCCAAGGCAGAAGGGCAGAAAGTTTCTTCGTACGCTCGAACCACGAACGAGACGAGATCTTTGAAGTACCTCCCAATGAGGGTTGGGACAACAATCAACAGCTGGCTATGCACCTCTAGCAATCCGGCTAAAACCACTTCATTGGAGCGACAACAAGCTTGCGAAGCAATATCACTGAGTACCGGCCAAGCTGAATTCAGCACATCTGATAACACATGGGGCTCTCCTTCTTTGGGTGATACAACATCACTGAATCGAATAAATTCACGCAGCACACCTAAACAAGCAGCTAAAACTTTACTTGCCGCATCCGATTGACTAGCCGCCAGGCCACTACCTTCGACTGTTGATACCGCGACCATGGAATCGAGCTCAACACGCGACCGTTGAATAGTCGTCTCCGCAATAGCAGAAAGAATGGCACGAGATTGAGATTGGTCTCCAAGCTGAACCGTCAATCTGGAACATCCCTCTGCCACGCCTGCCATAACTTTAGGATTTCCTCCGGATAATGCCGCGTCCATACATTGTACCAGCACTGAGCGGATTTGATGGTAGAATAAGGGATCTGCCCCAGGAGAGGAAGTTGCTTTTCCAAGTTTTGAAGCCGCGACAATGAGGACAAGACGTACACCCCTGCCCGCTGCTTCCTCTACGCAAGGTTTCGACATAGCAAAGGTCAAATAGTTCACCATCGCTAAAATTGATGGAGCCTCACATGTTGTACTCCACACAACAGAATACGAACCAAGGAAATTCGCTATTCCACATAAAACTAAGGGGTGTTGATTTGCAGCAGATGCTGGACCTCCCTCGCAGAGACTGGCAACCATGTTAGTCAAACCCGTAGCAGTCACGCCTCCGTCCAACGAAGCGGGACTGTCCCTGCCACTCCTGAGGGTATTTTGAGCCGATTTGACCCGAGCACACGCCTCTCGCGCCACAGCACAAAGGCAAAACAATGCCGACTCCACAATTTCCCAGCCGGCATGAATATTAGTCGCGTTGCTTTTCTCGGTAGTGCTAATGATGACATTTGATAGAGTTTCCAGGTAATAAGAACGCAACAATTCATAGGCAACAATCAAAACGTCTGCAGATAACCTTCTCATTTCCTCGAAATCCGCCGATTCAACTTCCAGTTCTTCGTCCCATGAAACAAACGTGGGAGGATAAGCCACGCGATTCAGTATAACCTCGACTAATCTCCTAAACAATGGCTGAATGAGATTCGGATGTCGTCCTGAGATTGGCACATCTTGCAATGCCAACCAAACCTCAAATACGGGCACTGCTGCATTATGCACTTCGTGCGATTGTAGCTCCAATAACAATTCAAAGAGTTCCGAACATCCCGGAAGTTGACATTGGGCTATTTCCTCCATCTCTTCTCGTGCAAGTGTCGAAGATAACGTGGATATTGATATAATTGCGTCTTCCCATTGTTGCGATTGAGATATTTTCAACGCCCCCGTGAGAAATTGTGTGGTTTGAATTGATGCTAATAGGAAAGTAACTGCCATTCGTCTCGATTCCGTTCCATAATCAGAGGTGTTTGCAACACATGCTGTCAATGCACGGGCAGATTGAGTGATGGCTTCTTGAGCGTAGTTGGCACCAGACCATTGCTTTTGTTGGAGCTGGGATGATAGTAATGCTACCAGCTGAGAGAGAACGGAATTTGTAGCACTTCCGTTATCGTGTATACGCGAGAGTGTTACAGACTTGCTCTCCTCTGTCCACTTGGTAAGGGCAGTCAATGTCAGACAAAACAAAGAATCATGTTTTTCTCCACAACCTATGGAAACATTTAGCGCCAACTGCAATGTCTCCAAAGCAGCAGAGGTAGGGTTCATTGAATGACTAGGCAGAATCAAGAACGATTCAATCTCGGCACATGTCAAATCTGTCCTGGACTGAACTTCTCCGGGTATATCTGACAAAATTTTCAAGGATACCATGGGAGAAAACGCCACAGTGCGATTTTGATTGTTAGCTGCAATTCCTATACCAGACGCAATGGACGATCTGCACATTCGAATTATTTCCATGACTCCCTCATTTGGAAACTGTGGATCCGATGAAGAACGAACCGCCACTGCCGCCAGAGCCGTTGACAAGGCCGACAACAACATCCTATCAACGTGTTGGTCCTCTCTAGAGCAGCCCACCAGTGTCGAAATCAACTCTTCATACAACCCACGTGACATTAACGGGTGTTGCTTAATCAAACGGAGGTATTCACGACGAATCTTGTTGGATAAAAGAGTAAGAATGAGCAACTTTGCCCCAATTGCCTCGTGCCGAATTTGATTTTCGAAACTCGCCGTCATGGCTTGCTGCTTCAACGAGGAAGTGGCATACGCAATCTTTTCCACGATGTTGTATTCGAACGATGAAGAATTCGAACGATCGGATCCCCATTCCCCACTACTGCTTGCGGTGGGATTGACAGAGAATGATTTCAAAATGTTAATGTACGCCTGCCAAACGGCGGGATCCGAAGTGGACGTCCATTGTTCTAGTGAGTAGGAGGCATCGGATCGTTCTTTGGGAGTGGAGGTGGGACGAGTTGTTAGTAGGGCGGCGTGGATTATGTGGTGTTCTAACGGGGGGTTGGGGGGTGTTTCTGCCATGATCTGTTTTTAATTAACGGATGTCCGAATACCCGGTGATCCGCGGTGACAGCATTACAATACCTCGGCGAGGATGCAGGGCTTATGCAGGAGGAAACAGGAGGAAACGACCACAGACGACCCAGCGAGGAGATTCTTTGAGATTCAAGTATGTACAATACGGTGTATTGTACGAACAAGAAGTACGATAGTACACTACCTTGCAAGGAAGATAGATATATACGTATTTTGCTGGAGCTATGGTACCATACATTGCCTCTAGAGGTAGTACAATACCATACTTTACCAGGACATGTATTTCCCGCCAAAAGTGAACATGGCATCCTTTTCCCGCCGTGTATGGTGTATTTTGAGGACCGTACAGTATGGTATGGTACATGGGCGCTTTTATGCCTTTAGGAAAGCGGTACCCAGAAGCAATGCGATACCATCCACAGAACAACATCGTGATCTCACCATCATCGCAGATCGCAGACGTGCTTGGCTCCTGGTTTTGACTCAATAATGAGCATCATGCCAAAAATAAACAAGAAGAAATCATAAAAGTTGACCTCAACATGGGTGAAAACGAAAAATCATCCGAAGAGCCTACCACCAGTGCAGATTCGAAAGAGGGAAACGGCTCACAAACACCCTCCTTGCGAAGTAAAGTCGACGATAATGCAGCACTCGCATATTCCAAACCGTCCGTTGGAAAACTGTTTCATTTGATGGATAGGCCGGAAAAACTGATGCAAGTCGTCTCATTCATCTTGATGATTGGATCAGAAGCGGCCAATCTCATCACTCCGTTGATTGTTGCAAATGCCTACGACGTACTTGTCAATCCTACCATATCCAATGACGAGGAGAGGATGTCAGATATAAGTTACTACATGATTCTTGCAATAATTATCGCTATCGCTGGGATCATTGCAGGGTTTTTGTGTGTGACGATTCAAGGCTTTGTTGGGGAGAGAGTTGTTGCCCGGCTTCGGTGTAGGTTGTATAAACAAATTCTCAAGCAAGGTGAGATTCATAAATATGGGAGGTGCCTCTATTCCAGTACGATTCTATTTACTAACTTGCTTAATTTCTTCGATATTCATTTGATGCTTAATGCAGAGATTGCTTTCTTTGATGAGCACAAAAGTGGTGAACTCGTGTCAAGATTGGGTAGTGATACGACACTGCTGCAATCAGTTGTGTCTCAAAGTTTACCTGACTTTTTTGCACAGACAATGACGGCAACCACAGCAATTATACTCATGTTCTATCTGTCAGTGAAATTAGCTGGCCTGGCATTAGGGGGCGTCTTGTCAATATTTCTACTATCAGCACCAATGGGGAAACAATTGGGCCAGTTGTCGAAGCAATATCAAGATATTTTGGGCCAGGCGCAGACGTATTCTACCGAGGCAATCGGGAGTATGCGTACAGTACAAGCCTTTGCGGCCGAGAGAAAAGAAGAAACAAGGTACAACAATAAAATTGGAAATCCAGATAAAATTCCCTTGTGGTGGCCCCCAAAAGAAAGAACAACTTATCGAGTTGGTTTCTTCAAATCCATGGTGCAGTCGGGATTCTTCTCTTTTGTCTTTGGTGCAGGATTTGGATTCCTTAATGTCACTCTGTGGTATGGCTTCTACCTCGTACTGAAAGATGAGATGACTCTAGGAAAGCTTACTGCATTCAACTCTTACATTATTTCTATTGGGTTCGCGATGGGTCAAATGGCTGGGAGTATAGCTAAGGTTTTTGAAGGATTGGGAGCAAGTGGGCGGGTATTTCATCTTCTGGAACGTGTACCGCAAATACCAAAGCCCCCACCATCAGACGGGGCAAATCGAGATGATATCATCAAGCCCAAGACTATGGTTGGTCATGTAAAGTTCGAAGGTGTTTCTTTCAGCTACCCATCGAGACCCGACCAACCGGTGTTAGAAGATGTGACTCTCACAATTCCTGCAAACACCACGACAGCCTTGGTCAGCAGTTCTGGGGCAGGAAAATCGACAGTTGTTAGTCTTTTACAGCAATTTTATGACATCACCAAAGGGAAAATCACTATCGATGGCTATGATCTCCAAAGCTTAGACTTGGTATGGTTGCGTCAACACATTGGGTATGTTCAACAAGAGCCAACCTTGTTCGGATTGACTATACGTGAGAACATGCTCTATGGATTCGAACGAGATATTACGCAGGAGGAACTTGAGGCAGCATCCAAGGATGCTCATGCACACGATTTCATCGCGGACATGCCTGAGGGGTATGATACACTTGTTGGTGAGCGAGGTGTCAAATTATCCGGAGGCCAAAAACAAAGAGTGGCAATTGCTCGAGCACTTCTGACGAATTGCCGCATCTTACTGTTGGATGAAGCCACTGTAAGTTGACTTGTCGACAATTTTACCATGAATGATCGTACATTCCTCAGTCATATATATTTAATTGCTCCTTCTTTTCAGTCGGCTCTGGATGCTGAATCTGAGCACTTGGTACAGCAAGCAATTGACAAAGCTGTGGTGGGCAGAACTGTCATTGTCGTGGCTCACAGACTTTCTACTATCAGGCAAGCTGATCAGATTGTTGTCATGGATAATCATAGAGTGGTGGATGTTGGTGTGCACGATGAGTTGCTTGAGAAATGCTCCAAGTACCAAGATTTAATCAAAAGGCAAAGCATTATGATGCGAAATATATCTCAACGTGGGCTGAAGATGTTACTTCCTGGCGCGATAGATGAAGAAGTGGAGGATGCCTAAGCGTTATGACTTTGCAAACTTGTTTTTCGATGTAAAAGTCGGTCGTTCCTAGTCCCGCCAAAACACAAGAGACACTCATCTCCATTCGAATAACAGTTGCAAACCTGTAGGCTACTCTCTCTGTCGGTTTGATATTGACGACATTAATATGTGGTATCGCAAACAGAGAAGACTCTATGACCACACTTGACGTCATGTTGCTTTGAACTAACATTACAATACACATTGGGGCACATGCAGTCTAACTTCCTAATAGTTAAGCATTAGAGCCAAATCGTGACAGCTGCATTATATACTGCCAAGATAGAGAAGTTAACCCCGAAGAGACAAAGTCAATATATTGGGTCAATCATTTTCAAATCTGGTGTTGTATTTTAATATATACTTTTCAGACAATAAAACACTAACATCCGAAGGGTGAATCTCTTCAGAAGGGAAATGACATACATACCATCCAGTACGGTAGAGGTAAATCTCGGTCTAAAAGATGTGAGAGGTCTGGCCGCCTGTTGGTAGGCCATCAACCTGCCATCAACCCATCATCGATCACCTCAATGACACAGCTTCATCATTCTACATCTGTCATCCCATTAGCCACAATGCATATGAAGTATTTGAAGAAGAACCCAAAGAACCCACTTTCTCTATGACCATGGCGTTCATCTTCGAAAGCAAATCAACCCAAGGACGTGAATCTGCAATGGCCGTTACATGCATAAAAGTAACAATATGTCTCACTATTCTCTCCGCGATGCCACTGACAACCGGCTTCTCTTGCCCGATAAATCATAATTGCCATAGTCTTGACACCGCACCGAGACGAACAACATCCTTCCAAGGTTGGGTCCAAGACAACGACGGCGAATGGCAGTGGCAAGAAGATGATGCGTCTTATCCATCATCCGTGGCCACAACCACCATCACGGCGACCGCCACACCCACACTGCCCAGCGGATCCTTCCGTCCAAAACAGTCTTTGGGCCAGAATTATTTAAGAGATGGGAATACCGTTGCTAAGATTGTTCGCGCGTTTGTAAAAGATGCCACTGAGACTTTGGCACGCAGGAATGACGGAAGTAACATTCAGCGAGAGGGTGGCACGCAACAAAAACTACGGCAATTGCGTGCCATTGAGTTGGGACCAGGTGCAGGAGCACTCACGGACGTATTAATCCCAGCCATTGGAATATCCAACTTACAATGCATCGAAATAGATGAAAGATCCGTTGAGCTGCTCTCTGAAAAACATCCTGAACTGACAATACATCACCAAGATGTATTACAAGTAGATTATCCATCACTGGCAAAAAAATCATTCAACAACAACGACACCGGAGGACCACTAAGCATTATCGGGAATCTACCATACTACATCACCTCCCAAATCCTATTCGCCCTAGCCGACGCCTCTCACACCGACTCAATGCGAAGTGCCACCGTCACCATGCAATGGGAAGTCGGAAGGCGTATCGTCGCCCCGCCCGCATGCAAAGACTACGGAATATTAACCGTGGTATTTCAACTCTATGCCGATTGCAATATCCATTTCAAGATACCACCGACGGTATTCTATCCCAAGCCAAAGGTAGATTCGGCCTTGTTGGGGTTGCATTTTGTGGGACCGGAAAAGTTGCGTAGGAGGTTGGTCGGGGTGCGGCCGGAGGACTTGAGAAATGTGGTCACTTCGGTGTTTCAGAAGAGGAGGAAGACGGTTAGGAATGGAATTCGGAAGTTGGCGATGAAGGTGTTGGGCGACGAGGAAAGGGTTAAGTTATTTTTGGACTCGGAGCCTTTACCGTTGCCGGATGTGGTGACAATAGACAGAGAAGGTGGAGATGCGTTTGCGTTGGCTCAACAGTTGCCGAAGGATTGGGCTTCAAAGAGACCAGAGGAGTTGGCTCCAGGACAGTTTATTGAAATTACGCGAATGCTGTATGGGGCAGACGAGGATTGGCAGTCGAGTCCCTTGAAGAGCAAGGTGTGGAGAAAGTTGAATCATGGATCTGATAGCAACTAAGGTAAAGGTAATTTTGTGATGATTTGATATCAACTTGAGCACTCAGTAAGGCTATTGGCATATTAAACATCAAGAGAAGCGGCAAAGTTCTTGACTCAAACCTTCCTTCAAGGGATCAATTTATACTCAATACTATCGGAAGCAAACAACCGGTGTTGCATCGAATCTTAGCAGCCTGCATTCCAGGTTTCGCATATCAACTGTTTACTTATTATGTTTCACTCAGTCTTCCCACCAGGTCTTAAAGCATGCATCTCAAACTCCCAACAATTTCTAATTCAATAGCCCCTGTCTAACTGCATTCCTTGTTTCAACTGTGTCATTAGTTCGTAAATCATGCATTGAAATAGGTTTATGTCAAGACATTAGAGCTTCATTTATTCCTAAGCACTTGTGGACTGTCGCCCTCAAGTAACATAACAAGTTACCACTTTTGCCTCTTTATCTCTGAAATTTACAAATTGTCTTGCAACTTAGTTTGCAGACAGAAAGAGTCATAACTGTAGCTATTGTGACAATGATACGGTAAAAGTGTGGACAGGAATCAATTGCATGACAATAAATGACAGACACTGCTGCAGTAAAATCAAACAAAGAAGAGACAAATTGAAAGTCGATGAATGAGATTTTATTTGCTACAACTAACACACAACAAAGCCACTTTGGATGTACTCAAATTAGTCCTCATTCCCCAGGATGAGTCTATATCAAGACTGGAATTGCTTAGATTTGGATCCACTCCACAAATATCATTTTGGTTCTTTTTTCAACAAAGCTTCAATGACATGAGATGGCTGCAACAGTAAGCTTATGTTTAGCTAAACCTATCACAGCTCTCCTACTCGTAGCACCTAGTTATTATTGATCCAACAAAACAAAGAAGTAAAGACACCCACACGCCCACACACCCACACACACACAGCACGACAACCCTACAGCAAAGACCACTGATGCAACATTGTCATCGCGATTCTCCCCTGGGTCTACTGTCTGATCAGTCCTTCTGCTTGTTGTGCCATCCACTGCCCAAGAATCAGTGCATCACTGCCTGTTTCTACATACCTGCAACAATTTTTACCGATGCTATGATAAGGCCAGAACTATGTGGGCACACCTACATATGGGATCACATGGCTGTGCAAGTGCATCACCCGTGAATGCATCCCCAAAGAACACGCCTAACCCAGAGACCACCATCCGGAGACCTCGTCCTTCAACCGACTCGGTTGCC